>CAIGRP010009187.1:29443-53271 GCA_903798385.1 Fraxinus cuspidata | reverse complement strand
GTAGGCCATCCAAGACATAGTTGTGGCACAAAAAATCAGCACTTTTCCAAGTGTCCCAAGTTGCACGCCATGCACATCAGTGTCGTTTTTAGCCACGATAGGGGCATCCTCAGTGAGGAAACGTACAAGACCCAATGTAGTGAGATAGAAAACTATCTTGTTCTGTCACGTCTTAAAATCAGTATCAGCAAACTTATCTGGTCAAATTGCATGATTCACCGGAAATGGAGCTGGAAATGATGGCAAAGGTGTCGAGGTCGCAGCCCTAGGCACTGGTAAAGGTATTGTGCCAAACTGGATTACCGAGGCCGAAGCCGTCGGCAAAGTTGGGTTCACTCCAACATGAGGAATCCTGTCTCCAATTATTCCGTCAATGGGAGAAATGCCAGTTGTGGTCTCCATAGGGTTAACAACGGTCATTTTAGGATTTGGTACACTGGTACCAATAGTGTTGCTTCCGTTGTTCACATCGTCATTTCCATTTGACGCCAATGAATCTTAGAACAAGCAACAAAATATTTACAATAATTATAAAAATAAGATCTAAGTTATCTGTTTGGAAAAAAAACTGTAGAATAGAAGAACATATTATATGGTCAAATAATTAACAACTTTAACAGTCATTTAAAATGAATTAGAAATCATTAACTAATATTTGGAATTAATCATTAAAAGAAAAGTAAGCAATCATTACAAATAATGAGGCAATCATGACTAGTAATTATAAAATAATTAAATAATCATTACCAAATGAATTTAAAACCATGCAAGTTGACAAAACCATGCCAAACCATCTATTAAACCATGCAAAACCACCACCAACTTGAAATCATGCGGAGACCGAACTTCTTAAATTTTTTTTCTCATGTTTTGAACGACTCGAAGATCTACCTTAATGTAACTTTTTGTAAATGGTGAACAGAACTGAAAAAATAAACACGAACTGAGAAAATTAACAGAAACTGATGAACAAAATTTGATTCATCAAACCCGAATTCGATTTAAGCTTGTGGGTGTATATAGAGAATCAAATCAAACCGAAGGCTGTGTATTCATAGTTTCCTTAAATCAAATTCGCTGCCTCACCGGAGTACAAGAGATTTTGATCGGTGTTCGATTCCCAGGATACAATCGGTTGTCGGTTTACGGTGCACTACGTTAACCGCCTACGAACTAAATCAAATTCGCCGCCTCACCGGAGTACAAGAGATTTTGATCGGTGTTCGATTCCCAGGATACAATCGGTTGTCGGTTCACGCTGCACTACGTTAACCGCCTACGAACTAGCTGCGATATACTCTATCTCTCAAAGTAAACAGAAAAGAAAGAACTTTAAAACTGGAAATAAGGAGTTCGTTGCAGGAAGGAATAAACTTGTATTTCACTTTTTTTTTTCAATCGATAGAGATCTTCTATTTATACCTATAGAGGAAGAGCCTGCTCATTAATACAATTGAATAAAGGAGTTACAACATTGAAGATAAATTCTGAAACTGAATAATGTTGAACGCATGAAACTGATAAAATTGATAACAAATGTTTGTGTAACTTTTCATTCAATATCATTTTCCAACATGTCCTTGTGAAAGATGCATTACTCCTTGTTTCATGTTAAATGCCACTTTTATCTTTTCTCAGTATCAAGATATGAACTAGAGAATATAAAATGCTAATGATGGAAATATTTAACGATAATATCATATATGTTGGTAAAAAAATATTTCCAGTTTAGAAGTTTATGATTCTAAATTAACTAAAATACCATGAAATACCAATCAGAAAAGACATATAATATGGTCAGAGGGATTATCGTGTAATAGTGTGAAATTCTATGGTCAATGATGAGTGAGTGAGTTTTGCTTTTATCTTCAGCGTGATTAACTTATATGCATGAGTGGTGGGTCTCAGCTTGCACACATTGGACAAATTCTTTAGTTCAGCGTTCTCAGTTGATTCAGATAAATCACTTTCTAGTATATTAATTAATAATTTCTGTTAACATTTTTGTCTAGGAATATGGTTAATTACCAAAACGAAGTGGACAGAAAGTATCTATATTTTATCTTTTATATAAATCAATTGTACATGATTTTGACTAGCAGATCTTTCCTATAGCTCGTCAAAAACTACGGATAAATCCAAGCAATCTTTTCGTAGGCGTTTGCCCCCGATTCAATCGGGGTTTGCACTGTAAGAGCGATGCACATAATCCCTATCTACATTCGTCATCATTTGACTGTTTGCTGAATGTAGATATATTGCTTATGAAGCATTTATACCATTTAGTAATGTTATTGAAGCAATTTTGTTGGCCTTGCATACTTTTTCTTTTCTTTTTCTTTTTTTTCCCCTCAGACATGAAAATGTGAAAGGCTGATGGTGAATGCAGACCCTAACTCAACTTCACCTGAGATAAAATTAATGAAGTAGATGGACTCAGGGAAAATATTAGTGAAATGGATTCCTAGGGGCTGCTTAAATTCAACAAGTTATGGCCCCAACATTTGTTTGAGATAATACAGGACTGAAGACATTTTCTAATTTTAGGCTAATCTCCTGTTTTAATCTAGTTCCCTACTGCAGGCAGAATTTCTGAAAGCTTTCCAGAAGCAGTTAATGATGCGAATGATTCAGCAGAGATGGGTTTCCCACCCTTATGAAATATGTATATTACTTTTACATTTCCTTTGATTCCACATTTAGTTGTTAAAGTAGATCCAGGTTTGTAAATCCTTCTGTTTAGGTACATAAAGTTCTACGCTTATGGCCGGAACATTTTTAAAAATACAGGATTGAAGATATTTACCAATCATTCATAACAAAACCTTCAGTTTTGATCCATTTCCTTTACAATTTCTGAAAGCTAGGCCGAACTAGTTATTGATACCATTGAGGCAACTGAGAGATGGGTCTCCTACCCTTGTGAAAAATGGATAAAAGTTTTACATTATCCTTGCTCCGTTGAAGAATTCCCACATCTCCATGTATATCACATTTTCTTATTATAACCTGCTTTATCAACGTGTATGTCAAGTAGTCTCATCACAAGAATCAATGCTGCCAATCTGGAGGATTATAGGATACCAGGTTGTTTTACATTTTGGGAAAATGGTTACATGTTGAGTCAGTTGATCTAAACGTTTAAGTTGTTACATAAGACCACATATATATCATTTAAATCTTATATTCCAATTTTTTAATGGCTATCTGAACCACGTATTACTTGACTTCGTTTTTGTCCTTTACTTATTTTTTTCACCGGGCTCCATATTCCTTTAGGGATATGTTTCCTTCTCAGTACTATAGATGGAAGAATCTTGAAGTTCATTGTAACAATGACCAAAGTATCCGGCACTCTAAGAGTGAGAGTTCAAAGATGCCTGAACTCTCTTTTAATCGGACGCAGCTTACTGACCAGGAATGTGCTGGATTGCAAAGGCGAAACTTTGGTCGCTTTGTTGCACGTGAGGCTTTACTGGATGAAGAATATTGGGTTAGTTTTGCTCTCACTTTTCTGAGTTTTCTTACTCTGTAAAATATAAAAAGAACACACATGCACCCACACACACTTATATATCATTTATCATTTATTTATTGTCTAAAAGTACTTACTGATTTCTTGTTTCCATATCTCACTAACAATGGCAGACGGCAGCATGGCTCCGAGCAGAAGCCCACTGGGAATCTTTATCCTATATGAGGTAGATTACATGCTTTCAGCTTGATTTCATGTGCTTAAATTTCCTCAACTGAACTTCATTGTGCTTCAACCTATACGTGCATTCACATCAAGACATATATCATAAAGGCGAGTTGTTAATGTGAAGAGCCTAAGAAATTTTGAGTTTTTAAATTACTTATCTTTATTATTTTTAATACCGCCCAAATCATCAGACCAGAGAGTCATTCTCACCTTTTTGAACAAATTTTCAGGCATGTTGACACTTACAAAAGAAAGTATGCAGAGCAGGTGAGTACATTGGAATACATTTGTTTGATTATCATGGGACGCGCTCCCTTCCCTCCAACACCCACCCATAATTTAAAATATGGATTGATTATGATTGACTTGGAAATTGAGATTGTCTTTGGCTTTATGGAGACGAGTTGCATTTGCATTTATTTTATCTACTTGTACTATTTTTTCGGCTATTCGAAATTAAGCTATATCAGCCAACATATCATGCATCTTGAATTACAATTTCTTTTCTGAATATGGCCTGGGTACGTGGAAATGTCTTTTCCCTTGATATACACTTTCTAAGGGAAAAACATTAGACCTTTAGGCATCTGACCTGGCTATGAGTTCAGTACAACTCCACAAGGTCTCAATTCAAATGCTGTAAAATCCTCTTTAAGAACTGTAACTCTAATAAGTAGAAGGAATGCTGAATCCATTCTCTCTTTTTTGGAGGAAACTTAAACTTTAAGTTATTGTACTTTTAAAGTTCAAATATTTATGAGTCTTGCACTAGTTTCCATGAAACGACTGAAACATGAAAAACTTTTGTATTTTTGTCCCAGGTGGTGAAAAAGGGATTTAAAAATGTATCTTTCTACTGTAGAATACTTGTATTGGTGATAAATGCAAATTGCTGTGCTCCTTGTGTCTTTAGCTTTAGGACCTTTGATTCGTTATTTGGATTGATGCACGAGCATGTCATTTTTAGAGCTTGGGCTTTTCCCTAGTGCTGAAATCATTTGTTCATGGTATGTTAATTTAGTTGTGATTAGTACCGTAAAAGTTTTAAATCTACTACCTTCATCTCAAGTTTCTTCTTGCATATTTATTTGTTTGCTTCATTAACTCTGTGTCAATACCCATCTTCAATATTTTGTTCCCTGTAGTTGCTGCCAAAGCTCCTCAACGGTCTTATACTTCCTCCCTATGGGATGTAATCATGAATTGATGACTATCTTGCATTCAACTTGTACTCACAGGAGTTCAATGCTTTGAAGCGGAGGTGTCTCGGGCAGGATGGAAATTCATTGAAATGCTTTTGTTTTGTTGCAGTAAGTGAAGTAAACTCTAATACGAGTCTTTCCTTCTGCCAAGCCCTTTTCAACTTTGCATGCAGCTGTCTATACAGTCGTGATTTCTTTTATTCATTCAAATACAAGCAAATGCAACTAGAGAACAGAATTCCTGTTTTCTTATTTGAGATTTCTGTATCTATGGCCTCTCCAAATAAATTTCTCTCTCTTCAACATACGAGTCTGATTTTGTGAATCTTATACTTTATTAAATGAATTAGAATCTTTCAGTTCTGAATTACGTATTATAAAATGTTGGATAAATATTCTATATTTGCAGTGAGCTCCATCTTTTCTCCATCCACATCTTAGGTTAAGAAGGAAGAGAAAAATGTAAGAAGAACTGTTCTTAACAGTGTTGTGGGAACTCTAGACTTGAGCATCCGACAATTCGTCCAAGGGGAAACGTATCCTGGGGTACATTCACAATTTCCTAAATTGTCTGCCTATAGCAAAAAAATCATGACTTAAAAATTCCAATGAATTTTCAATTGTCCATGTTAAATGTAACACATTTTTTCTGTGGTTTCAGGAGATAAAGAGATTGTCACCTGTCTTGGCAAGTAAAGGTCCATTTAATGCAAATAAATATGCTTATATTGCCAATGTTTGTGTTGCAAAGTTTGCTCGACGTCAGGGTATTGCTTCAAATATGTTATACTTAGCAACCGATGTTGCTACCATGACAGGTGCCGTATTTTGTCATTAAACATACTTGAACATTTTGTGCCGCATATATCTAATTTCTTTGCCTGTTAAGTCTTTTTGCTAATCATAATGCTAATTTTCCTTGCACTTTTACTTTGTTATGAAAATAGGTATCAGGCAGCTGTTTGTTCATGTAAATGTAGAGAACAAGATTGCTCAGGATCTGTACAGAAAAACTGGTTTTAAGGTTATGTACTAAACTTGCGTTCCATGCTTGATCATGTGCTTTTTTTTATTATTATTATTTTTTCGAACATTTGAGGCATCACAACAGCCTCTTTGTCCTCAATGCAATTGGCGAATAAATCACAAATCTGCCTTGTGATCGACTCTGGCTTGCAAATAAACCTTGGGGGTGATATACATCATTGAACCATTCGTTTATCTTTGTATAGCTAGTAAAGTTTTGTCAATTTCTTGCCATTATTGGTTAAACTTAGATTTGTGCTATATAATAAGAGACAATTCACATAACTCGTTCATTTGATGATTCCGGCAGATCTTTGATGCCACTTCAACTCCCTTATCAAAAGATGAGAGGCTATTAATGTCCATGGAATTGTAAGTCATGCAATGCAATGTTGCCTCACTTTGAAGAAAAAGAAAACAGAAAATTCCATTGAAGTCAACAGCTTGTTGGTTTTTGTGTAGAATTGAAGTGTGATTATGTTGCAATGGTATAGAAATTTGTTGTGAAACACAGAATTATCAATGTATATTTTTCTATTGTGTCATTCACCATGCAAAATCGCACAATTTGTTGGGCGAGGTTTGGTGTTCATCGCAATGGAAACATAGGAGGTTCATACTTGGTAAGAAAGTTACTGACTGTAGCTATTTCATGGCTTACGGAATCTTTGTAGTTAAAAACTCGTCCGTAATTCGGAAAGAGCGTAAAAAATTGAGTGTTTTTTTTTTTTTTTATTAATTCAAAGTCTAGTTTTCATTGAATGTTAATGTTTTATCGAAATGGAAGAATTTATTAGTGATTTTTTTTTTCAATTTGGAAATATTAAATAGTAAATAATAATAAAATGAGAAGAAAATATATTCCAAAATAAAATTATTTCTCATATTAGTTCCCATTTGGTACCGATTAAACTCTAGATTTTAATTTAAATCAAAGTCAATATTTCATCACAATCACATATTTTATGGGTTGCACAACTTTTTTATTACACATTTCATCAACTTTTATTAAAATTTATTAAAAATCTGAGATTAATTCCCACCTAATAGGGGCTAAATACGATGAATTCACTATGCAACACATTATTTCACTACTCAATTCATATTTTGAGATGCTCAATTGAAAATAAAATCATTTAATAGTAGTATATGAGTGATTGTTTAGCCCTTATTTGATGTAGCCAAAAATGAATTTTGTAATAACTTTTGATAAAAATTGCTGAAAGTTGAAAAGTTGATAAAAGATTAGCGTCTCGAGAAATGTGTAATTAAGTTAAATTTATTGTTCATTTTGACCAAATCTTTTAATTTACAACAAAAAAAGGGACTTAGTACATGTAAACAGTATATATCTTCGACTATTCAACACGTGAGTTAACGAAATAATTTACACATGCATACAGTTGGGGAAGATAATAAGTATTGAGTAAAGTGTGTTTTTTACGCATATCATTCAATTGATCATTGAGTATAGACATGCGATATTGACATGTGGCTGGAGAAGAAAGACTTCACACGTTTTTGTTGGATAAAGAAGATTTTGCGTATGATTCTTTTTATTAATTTCAAAGTTTGATAATTTGAAAGTGGAAAATTTTGTTAAAATATTCAGACAAAACGTCACACCATTTAATCAAATTTCAATCTCAGTTATCCATTTTTTAGTATTCCCTCTTTCACCCTGAGAATTCTATTAAATATGCACATGGACCACTTATAATTACTGCTTGGAAAAGAATAAATAGTTCTGTTACGTCTCATCTATCGAGACTACAGATCATCACACGTGTCAAACAGCTAGCTGTTGAACGGGGCCCACACTCCACATCATCTCCTATCTAATCGAGGTGATGTATCACTTCGCCGAAGTGCCATGTTACTCGATCAAGGTGAGAGATCAAGTCGTGGAAATGTAAGTCTGCTTTACGAAGATGTTTAAAGGTTTAAAGGCAATAAGCCTCTTCCTTAATGGAATACAACACTCACTTGACCTCTCCTCCTCTCTATTGAGAGATCCTTTGTACAAAAATCTTTCCAAAATAATTTTTTTACAATTGATTGATGCAACGTCTCTGTAACAGACATCTAAAGGTCAAGTACTAAACTACTTGTCAGGAAGCATTAAATGCCCGTCCACCTATGAATTGATTGATAAACACGTAGGAGGAGACACTTCAATCGATAGATGCAATCACATGTCTCCTCATCTAACAGTCCTCATTTCACCTCTACCACGATATATATACTCACACTTAGTGTCATTTTGAAAGGTAATGTTATTAACCATACATGATATTGTCATCTCCTTCTCCTTCAACACATATATTCGGCTTGTGGTTTACGTTCTGCTTGATATTTTCATCACCGTAGGCTGACTTAATCGTCGGAGTGCTTGCGATCGCTTCCATCACCATCAAATAAGGCCACGTGTGACTAATGATTTCATCTTAGTATGCAGAAGAGCGTCTACATGAAGTTGCAAACTGTTGGTCACATTAGAGGTACATTCTTCGACGTTAACAAGTTCAACTCCTCAATTAGGATCGCAACGGGGAGGTACAAGATGACCCCCCGCCCCTTTCCTTGCCTTGCAGGGGCTGGGGCCGGGGCCGGGGCCATGTTCCCCAGCATGGTGGGGAATTGCCGTCCCATTCGGTGTGGGCATGTTGCCTTTCCTATATTCAATTAATTTGCTCGTATATATTATTTATGAGTTGGTATGTTTACCTTATTTCTGTTATGTTTATTTTATTTTATTATAATTAAGTAATTTTAGTCTTCTTTTTAATTTACTTTAACACATCTTGGATTTCTACTTCATAGTATGTTTACAGCCAAAAATTTATGTATAAATGAAATAATTTAGGAGTTAACAATGTTTTAACTATTCTTGTTATTAAGTCAGCTAAATCGTTAATTGGAGCAGACGGGACGACGATGAGTAATTCAAAAGAATCTCGAGTTTTTCATAGTTGGCCTAACTAGATGAACCATAGGACAAATGCAAATGATCTTCATGCGATGGCAAACTCAATGTTTCTCGACCAATAATCCCCTTACCGGACTCCATTTCTTCGGGTACCCACTCCGGTGGATACTCATTAAGGTCCAAATCAAATATTTTAGGAACTTTCCCTTTACAGTGCCGCCTATGAACACCAAGGAGGCCCCGACCCTTTGAGAGAAAATTCTGTTACAAAGCAAACATTGGTGGCCTAGGCTGCGGCACGGCTGATCTTCACACCCAACCACCACCACGTCCGCTGCTGAAAATTCATTATCTTCAGCCTTGGCACCACCCTTGTCGTGGTGGGCTTTATGGCCACCCAATGCTTGGTAATTCTCGAAAGATTTATTACATATTAGTGCACACATGTTTCTTGTACAGTTCCTGAGGATGCAATAATTTGGCTTTGCCATGCATTTTTCTCCTTCCAGTTTTAGACCATCTAGTTAATAAATCAGAGCCGAGGTGATGTCTAGATGGACAGGGAGGTGGTCGAGATTCTGTTGGCCACTCGATCGGACAAATTTTGAGGTCAACAAAATCATTTCTTTTCTTTTCTACTGCATTATAGTTCATATTAATCACATACTACTCTGGCAAGAATTCAATGACGTTAAGAATTATATTTTGGAGGAGAATAAGTGGCAAAAGAACAAGAAAAGAAGAGGTTCTTTATTAATTAGTTAATGTTACTAAAATTTATATCCGAATCCAAGTTCTGTCATCTTTAATATGTCGTATTCATTAATCACTTAAATGCTAAACTCTTTCTGCTATAGAATCTAGTAACTAATTACATCAGCTTGTCATGCTCAATCGTCCATGGCGAACACTTGCAAGGTTGTTGGACGGTTTGGTAAGGTAAAATTATGACGTAGAGTGAGTATGAACATAGAATAGCTAACGAATTCATAAAGATTCATAGACTCAATAAGAATGCCGAGAATTCGATAAATTAAGAATGTATCTAAGATAATATTTTTATTCAATAACTAACTGCAAGAAATTTCAAAATTTTCCAAACGGAACTAAATATATGCTCTCGCTTATTTTGAGTTGCATAAACAATATTTAGCTAAAGAAACCTCAATTCAAAATATTTTCTTCAAACTGCACCTTTGTCCTTTGAGTTTTTGAAATTGCAAATTGATCCTAAATGCCAATATTTATTATTTTATGACCTTGCACAACTTTGGTAACAAATTGAGTGACAAATGTTCACGAACATAACAAAACAACATTTATTATTTTGCTCTGTTACACGACATTACTAACAAAATGAGCAACAAAAATATTATGTCTACTATATTGCGACTGAATGTTCTAACAATGACACAAGCCAATATTGTGGTAGTTGAGTGAAAATGGTGATTTTAAAAGTTGAAAACTAAATGTGAAGAGGCGCCAAAAGCGATAGACGAAACATTCAAAAGTTCCCTTTAAAATGTAGAAAAGTAACTATGTAGGGGAAATAGTTAGAATCCAACTCTGTAATTTTCCCAATTTAAGTAAAAGTTGACGAGTTAATTGTCTCAATGGTAACTGAACTTATATTCGTGTCTTCGATTGTTCACTGAATTTTAAGATATCAAATTTTGACTACTAAACTTATCGAAACATTGGACGTTACTCACTGACCTAACATTCATTTCAAATCTTTAACGAAATTAGTGACGTGACAAGCAGAATATACATGTGGCTATGCGTCACGCCATTAACAAATTGTTACGTCTTTAATTGCTTCCTGAACTTTGAGGTAGTTGAATTTTTTGCCAATAAACTTATAAAAATGGTGTTTGCATGTTGTTCATTAAAAAATGTATATCGCAAGCGCACAAGTTGCTTAAAAGTAATAAAGTAGATCAACGAGTTCGATTTGTCGATCCCACGAGAAATGATTACTCAATTACGCAATTATTAAATTTAATTTTAAGCTATTTTCATCATTTGAAAAATTCAAATTTATTGTGTTTTTCTTTGTTAAAATTAAATTAGAATAAAATTTAAATTTTGCAACGAAGCACATAATAAATTTAATTAAATGAATTATGCAACGAAACAGACAATTAATTAAAATTAGGATTTTTGAAATCAAACACACAATAAATTTAATTAAATGGATTTTGCAATGAACACACAAAAAAATTAATTAAATGGATTGTGTATTTTCAAATGATGAAAATATCTTGAAATTCTATAAAAACATGTTAAAATTAAATTTAACTATTGTATAATTAAGTAATAATTTTTCGTGAGATTGATTAACCAGGCTCATTTATTCACTCTATTACTTTTACCCGACATGTGCGCTTGCAGTACACATTTTTTAACGAAGTTGTTAAAATTCGACCACCTCAAAATTTAGTGAGTAATTGAAAATATTTTTCAAATTTTAGTAAGCAATCGAAGATATTTTTAAAAGTTTAATGAGTAATCGAAGAAGTAACAATTTGTTAACAACATGATAGGACGCCACATGTGCATTTCGTTTGTCATGTCACTAAATTCGTTAAAATTTTGATACGGATGTTATATTGTGAGTAACATTTAACGTTTGGATAAGTTTAATGGCCAAAATTCGATATCCTTAACTTTAGTGAGCAATCGAAAATACATACATAAGTTTAGTGACTGTTAGGACAATTAATTCAAAGTTGAAGCTAGTTTGTCTTTGTTTCTTTGTGGTTGTCTTTATCTCTTTGATTTGATAGTACTAATATTACCGACGGCCAGATTTACTTTTGAATGCTAGTGCTTATCCCTATTCAACGCTCCAGATCATCGCATGTTGTTCAACTCAATCCTTTATATATAATTCCACTTCAATCCCTCTCCGTCAATGCTGTTCCTCTTATTCTCTCTAAACCGCTTCAGGCGATCCCATCAAAATCGGTGTTCAGAATAATTTTTCTCTATGTGTGTATAATACGGGTTTTGTGTGTAGAAATGGGGAATGCGAATGGAAGAGAAGGTGGTGGCGGTGCGGCATCAGAAAATTCCAACCACGCTCCGACGTCGAGCGTTGGTTCGGCTGACTTAATGGCGAGTTCTCCACCTCCTAACCGCCGCCAATCTGGCTCTCCTCTCTTGTTTACTCCTCAGGTTCCTCTTTCTATTTGCATTTGTGTATTACGTACATATGTTTTGTAAAATTGAGGAGATCAAAGAGCATTAGAGCAAGGTACGTGTTTTGAAGAGTAGAATTAGATTACCGTCTCCTATAGCTGTAATGTGTGAAAAAAGTCGGGGAGCTTTTGGAATGGTTTAATTTGGAATTTTGATCAACATAAGACATGATATATGGGAATAACAAGTACGGATTGCAATGCTGTGGTAAAATATTTGAATAATTTTTTAATCTTGTGGCAAATTGAAAATTCGAATGCACCGAGGAGCTGCATCTGTTGTGGGGTTGCTTATTTTCAACTGATTCTTGGGGGTCTTCCACTCACACTTGTGTTTCTCTATGGTTTACGACCTTGTGCAATCTGACAAAATTTATATACAATCTCTATGCAAAGGAATTTTTTTGCTGCTGGGGTTGCCAATTGTCTTTCATATCTGTGATTATTAACGTCAGCACTCTCCATGAGAATTTCTTAGTCTACATTTATTTGTTCTCTGTGCAAAGTTGCATTTTGATGGGTCGTTTTACACTATTGATATCTTCATCTTATCAGGTTCCAGTTGTTCCTTTGCAGAGGGGTGATGACCCCCCATATCTCAATCAAATGCGGCAGAATGAATCTCGGGGAGCTGCTGATCACCCCTTTGAACAAGGTGTACCTACTTTGATAACTTGGAGCTATGGCGGTAACGATGTGGCAGTGGAAGGATCTTGGGATAATTGGAGGACAAGGTGAATATTTTGTCGTATTCCGACCATATTTTCTTGGTTTTGTGTGCGTATGAGTGTCAATGTTGCTACATTTATTAGATGGGAAATATTAAAATCTGTCTATTAATCACAAAGAACTGTTTTTTTTTTTTTTAATTCTAAGTATATGAAGTATCTGCCCGCAGAAAGATACTCCAAAGCTCCGGTAAGGATCACTCGATTCTTGTGGTCCTGCCATCAGGCATATATCATTACAAGTTCATTGTGGATGGCAAATTTAGATATTCTCCAGATCTTCCACGTGAAGCAGATCAGACGGGCTCTGTCTGTAATATCCTTGATGTCCATGTAAGTTAATAGTTCACCTTTGGCAATTTTCTCTCTTTCTTTCTTTTTCCTTGGCTTTATAGTCGTTAAGATGCACAGATCGATATTAACGGAAGAATGGCCATATGATATTTCTTTAATAACTCAAATGGACAATTGCACTAACTTCCTGGATGAAAACATATGTTCTCGTTCTTTTTTCATTGATATGGCATTTTTTTTCACGTTGCCTTCTATGGCAGTTAATTAGTGTCATTCAAATTGGTTAGACTATTGTTATATATGTGGAGCTAATAATTTAATTTGGATGGCAAAGTGCTGGATCCGCTCACCTTAGTATTCCAATTTCTGAGCAACTTTATATGGAGAATTCACTTTTCTGATTCTCAGATTTGCCGTTCAATTCATGCGTTCTTTCGAATAACCAAGTACTGATACCTGGATTGTTTTTATGTTGCAAATAATGGCATCGAGATTGTTGTGTTACTTGCATACAGTTTCAACCTTTTGTGTAACATAGCAAGATATCTATCTGCATTGATTCAAATGCAAAGGTTCGCGCGTATATCTAAATCATTTGATTATTCAATTTTCATTGCCTGTCTTTATTGGAAAGTTTTTTTTTGGAATTTTAGAGATTAGTGGACTCCCACTTTCCTATTCTACTTATCTTATTTTTAATTAATTTTAATTTATCTATTACTTGGAAAGAGAATCAAAATTTTCAAACTCTTATTCTATAACTAGCATTTAAGTTGTCTCATATCTTTAAATACAATCATTGTATTGAAGCTTTGATAACCAATCACAATCCCATGCATGCACACAAAAGACTTTGTGCTTGGGTAGAATTTTGAGGAGTCGGTTTCTATTGTGCTTACATTCAGAAAGAAAGAGTAGGCGCCGTATAATTTCATGCAAGAAAGTAATGGGAAGAAACATCCATACAATCCCTTTGCGTTAATATAGGTTAATTTTAACTTATAAGTAAATGCTTTCTTGTCTAATCGTACATCTCACTTTGTCGTTTTCCTGCTAAAGTTGATTCGGATTCATTTTTCTTAATAGACTTGTAATCATTTGTTGTTTCAACAGGATTATGTTCCAGAAAACCTCGATAGTGTAGCTGAGTTTGAGGCCCCCCAATCACCAGAGTCGAGCTATGGTCGAACTTTCCCAGGAGACGAAGATTTTGCAAAGGATCCCGTGGCAGCTCCAACTCAACTCCATTTATCCGTTCTCGACTCTGAAAATTCAGATGAAACTGCTTCTTCTTCAACACCCAATCACGTGGTGCTCAACCACCTCTTTATAGAGAAAGGATGGTCGTCTCAGTCCATGGTTGCTCTTGGTATGACTCACAGGTACCAGTCCAAGTACGTAACAGTCGTCCTATATAAGCCGCTTAAGAGGTGAACCTTCAATAAATGTGACAAACTTTTGTTTCGACATTTCCTTCACATGGCACTTACTACTGATGGAAGTGCTTGACAGTCTTATCGTGTATAAATTTCAAGCATTTTGGTTCAAGTATAATAGTCTCTGGTTATTTCATTTTCGCTTTATCCTAAGCTTGGCTGAAAATTTTATGTGAAATTGGGAAGTTTTTCTTACTCGTAGAACTGAAGAAAATTATGCTAACAGTTTTGAGATTGTATCTCAATAATTATTGTAGGACTGAATTATGGCTATGAGTCCAGCCTTACAAACTTCTTGGGTTTGGTTTGTACCTTATTTGAGAGAGGAGAAAACCCAACTTCAGTTTCTTGAGTTGAACTGAAAGAAAGGATGGTGAATTTATAGCATCAAACATTCTCTAAGCTTCTGTCTTTTCTTGCCACTGAAGGTCTTAGAATTCCTTCTCATCTTGTCCTCCTGTCTCTTTGACCCGATGCTTTTATTTCGCTTTCTGCAATTCCAAATAATTTTCGTGTGTTAGTTTTTATAAAATTGAACGTGTAAAGGCCACTTCATTAGAGCTTTTGCTTTTGCATTTCGTAGAAGAGTTGAGGAACTCTTTCGAGTTAGTTTATTTTAAAACTTCACTACTCAGAGAATAACTATTCAAACATGTTTTGAGAGGACTCTGCCTCTAATGCCTAAGTCGATATTTAGTACCTAAGCTTTAAGGCACTTAATCAAGAATAAAGCAAAGTGTGCAAAGCCTTCACATCTTGGCACGTCCTCTATGCCTGTGAAGACACATCCTCCAATGCCTAGATTGACATTTAGTACCTAAAATATACTACTACATATATATTAAGAAAATATAATTAATATAATTAAAATGTAATTTTTTTTAATATAATTCTACATTAAATAATGGTTTAAATATTATTAATTTATATATATTGATAACAAGGTTACATAGTCATAATAGAAAATTAAAAAATATCTATAACTTCAATAAGGAAAATAATTTATAATTTGGGACAGAAAAAAAAATTAAATCTATCTTTATGGAACGGAGTTAAATATATATTATTCGGATGTTTACTATTTCATTTGAGATCCAAGTCTTTAAAACTTTCTTTAAACAATTAAATTTATTATCGGTATCACTTCAAAAATATTAAAATTAAAATTGGTAATATCGCTGATTTATAATTAAATAGTAGGAAATTCATCTCTAAAGTTTCAATCTGGATGAAGTATAATTTCATCGTGTTTCAAAATATTCATATAAAGATTGCTTATTCTCGATGTAACAAAAGAACTAGATTAAGTGAGGTCTCAATTTTCAAATCCCTACCCAAGGCTGCTCGGGTTGCAATTCCTAATTGAGTTTGAATTGGTCAGACCCAAAAATTGACCCACCCAAATAGATCCGGTCATGGTCTCAAGTCAAAATTTGGGAACTGGGTTGGGCCTGGTTAAACCGGCCATTAAGACATGAATGTTTATGTTAGGTTTTTGATGTAATTGGCAAGTTTGTTAATAAAAGGGACTAGCTTATTGTGTATTAAAGTCAATGAGTAAGTTGCAATTGTTATAAATTGAGTTGTATTAGGTTTGAGATCAAGATTGGAAAAGAAGGAAAAATGGTGCCACAATTTCGTTAAGACTTTCGCCATGATTTGGCTCGAATGGCAGAAATAGAAACATTGTTGCTGACCTGTCGTCGGAATTCGCTCGAGCGATACACCGTCACTCGCGCCCAACTTTCGTTCGAACGACATGGTCACCCGAAGAATTTTAATTCGAGTATTTAAGACTTTTTATCTGGCTCATTCATTCATTAACCTACAGTATATATACCAGAACCAATCTGAACATTTTTTTTTTTTTTCAGAAGGTTAAATATTGAGAAAACACATATTCTCCATATCCTCTTCATCAAATAAGCTTTCAACCTTCATTGTTCGATTTGTTCTTGGCGGTGAAAACATCAAACTCAATCCAAATAACAAATTGATACTTCCTACACACTTGTGAAAGTGCTGAAGATCAAGGGAAGGTAACTGGAGTTCCAATTGTTGGAGAATGCAGAATTTTTCGTTGATCCACAAGAGATAGACGAATTCATAAAACTGGGAGTTGGTGTAAGAGCACGCAATTTAGGAGAACTTTGAAAACTGTAGCTGGGAGTTGGTGCAGAAACATGCAATCCAAGAGAGCTGCGGAAATTGCTATTAGTAAGTCAGAAAGTACTAGTGGTAGGCGTGTTTGGCGAACTGTAAGTTTAAAATTCGTTTATAGTAGATTTCTGACTGGCAGTGCTCGGAGTTTTTACCCAGTTGAGATTTCTCCGTGAGCAATCTGCTTGTTATTTATTATTTTCCATATAACCACGGCAATTAAACTTGGGATAATTGGACTGATTTATTAACCATCTAGAGATAATTAATAATGATTTGTTGCTAATTAATTATTAATGTTTAATTCTGCATAAACGCCAATTCACCCCCTTTAGGTGTAATTTGGGCCAAACCACGTTATTTTAGTTTAAACCCTTTTTATTTTAGTTGACATTAACATTGAATGTTAAAAGTTTTGATTCAAAAGTATATAATTTTGTTTCAGCTAGATTAAGTTTTGATATTTAGTTATATCAATGTTTCTTTTGGTATGTATGTTTACATTGATATTGCATCTTAATTTAGCTGGTATGATTTATTGCATCTTATTTTTAGTTGATATGACTAATGATTAACTGTTTGAATTATGTTTAATTCATATTACTGTTTCATATGCTTTTACATTGGGTATTGAGTTGTTTGTTTTAGGAAACATGTTTACAAAAAAGAAGCATAGTTTAGTCAAGATAGTTGATTTGATAGTAGGAGGTGTTTTGAGTCTATTTTGTTTTACTACCTTAATTTTAGATTTGTAGTTTTGTCACAAAATGTCAAAGGTGGAGCTTGTTAGGTTTTTGATATAATTGACAAGTTTGTGAACAAAAAGGACTAGATTTATTGTGTTGTAAAAGTCAAGGAGTAAGTTGCAATTATTATAAATTGAGTTGGATTAAATCTAGGGTTCGAGATTGGAAAAGAAGGCAAAACGGCACTGCAATTTCGTTAGACTGTCGTCACGATTTGGCTCGAGCGGCAGAAACAGAAATATTGTCACTACCTGTCGCCAAGACTTCGCTTGAGCGACACACGTCGCTTGCTTGTCGACCAACTTTTGCTTGAGTGACAGGGTTATCTGGAGAATTCTAATTCGCGTTTTTAAGGCGTTTTATTCGACCCATTCATTTCTAAACCTATAGTATAAATATCAGAACGTCTTCGAATGTTTTTTTCAGAAGGTTGAACATTGAAAAAACACTTATTCTCCATATCCTCTTCATCAAATTGTTGGAGAATGCGGAGTTCTTCGTTGATACACGAGATAGACGAATTCATAAAGTTGGGAGTTAGTGCAGGAGCATGCAATCCAGGAGGGCTTTGAAAAATGCAGTTGGAAGTTGGTGCAGAAGCGCTCAATTTAGGAGAGCTGTGAGAATTGCAGTCAGGAGGTCAGAAAGTACTAGTGGTAGTCGTATCTGACGGACTAAAAGTTCAAAATTCATTTATAGTGGATTTCTGATTCACAAAGTGCTCAAAATTTTTATCCAGTTGGAGTCTCTGTGATCAATCTGCTTGTTATTTATTGTTTTTTTTTCCATATAACTGCGACAATTAAACTTAGAATAATTGGACCGATTGATTAATCATCTAGAGATAATTAATAATGTCTTGTTACTAATTAATTATTAATGTTTAATTTCGCATAAACACCCATTCACCCTCCTTGAGAGGTACAAAATAGAACCAAATAAAGAGAAAATGATTAGATAAAATTTCAAGAAATTAAGTAAACAATCAGCTTTGAGAAGTCATGTGTCTAAATGAATTACTAGTATCATCACTTATAACAAAAATTGGATATATGTCTAAGTCAAAGATACGTCAAAGAACTAGTCACCAAACAAGGGATGAAACACACAAATTTATAGTTCACGTAAAAGAATGTTCAAGCTACGTTAGAACTCTAGGAAGAAACATGGCATGAACAAAGACGCGAAAAATTGAAAGGAGATGTTTTACCAATTGCTAGGCAATTTGTATTTTTACTTGTTAGTGAATCTCCACATCCTTAAATAGAAAGAAATAATATATTTTCATTATAACTTTTGTATACATATAAAGAATGTTATTACATAAAAGAGGGAGGACCCAAAGAATAGAAAAAAAGTTTTGACGGTCTTACTTAGGTGGGTGGGTGGGTGAGTGGGTGAAGATTATGGTATTGTATTTTGATGCAGCTTTGGCAACTAGTGTCTCGTCCAAACTAGCTTAGCTACTTCAGAAATCAGAATAGACAAAGCCATCTCTTCCAATGGCACCTTCCTCCATGGTTACTTCTCCTTTTGCGACTAGACATCGAGTAGTCGTAACCCCACTTGTTAATCCTTCTGTATTAAAGACGGAAAAAGAAGTTGATCCCTTTTCTAGATTCTCATGTTTCCTACTTCTATCCAAGCATGTACAAATCTTATCTCCAAATATGGATCTTATATAAAAACTCGAATATTTACCGCTGTTTTTGTTTTCTCCTCTAGATTCTCCTATATGCTGTTATGGCAGAGAATATATGGAGCAGATATAAAAGTTGAAATGCCCTAGGACTCCCACAATATCTTTGTCCATGACAAGAACCTGATGCTGAGGCCAATCATATGAACCCATACAATAAAGTGGAATTCCCCACAAGAGAATATGATGCACTCACATAAAGGAAAATGACAGAAACTGAGGAATTTACACACATGAGACTCTACATAACACCGAAAAAGACAATCACTGTGCGCGTCAACTGGTGGGGAATCGATACTTTCTTTAATTGATTGAAATCCCATCAATATTTGTTCTTCCACATACACTTTCTCCAAAAGAAAGTGTAACATATACTTTTCCAGCTCAATGTGGTGTCCATTCAATGTGGATCAGAAGCATCCAGAGCCCTTCATTGAGAAGAATCCTTAGAAAGGACTGATAATTTGGTGTACCTAAAAATTTTCCTTACCTAAGCCCAGAGAGATGTGCAGTGAACTGGATGACGATGAACATACACAGACATTGGAAATTATTCACTTTACATCCGAAGGACATCGTTCTAACCAGCTAACCTCTAGGTGTGTTCAAGCTACAAAATCTGAAGGGTGACAACTGTACATCCTCTATGTATCTCAACGTGCTTCTTAAATCCCCTGACTTGATTTAATCAACAATGACCAGGCTGATAATTGTGTACTTAACACAAACAAATAAATGCAACATAGAAGCTTAGTAGATATCCATTTATTAGATTAAAAAAGAAGAAATTAAAAGTCGTAATGCTTGGAGTATCAACACTGGAAGTGAAAGTTCTCCGTCAAAGAAACTTGAAGATGTTTAACAATCCAAAATGTCAAAACAAGGGACAGAGCAAACAAGCATGTACTGAGGAATAGCACTTAAAAAAATGCAAACGGGAAAACAGGTAAGCACACAGAAAAGAAGAGCACGGCCTAACCAGGATCAGAAATCTCATCAAGCTTAATTTCGCTGTTTCCACTTTTGGGTCTATTTTAATACTTTAAAAAATTTAGTTTTGGGTTGTTCGGTTCTCACTTGGCCATCATGACCTTGACGAACTCCTCGTAGTTGATTTGCCCATCGCCATCCACATCAGCTTCGCGGATCATCTCATCAACATCTTCATCAGTGAGCTTCTCACCAAGATTTGTCATGACATGGCGAAGTTCTGCAGCTGAAATTAAGCCATTCTGATCCTTGTCAAAAACTTGGAAAGCTTCCTTGAGCTCCTCCTCAGAATGAGTCTCCTTCATTTTCCTGACCATCAAGTTAAGAAATTCTGGGAAGTCAATTGTCCCACTTCCATCAGCGTCAACCTCTTTGATCATATCCTGAAGTGCGGCCTCAGTTGGATTCTGTCCCAATGACCGCATCACTTTCCCAAGCTCCTTGGTAGTAATGCAACCTGTAGCAGTATTCAGATGTAAATATAACCAAAAAAAGGCAGTTACAATAGGAGCTAACACGAGAAAGTCCATATACAAGTTTCTTTAAATGAAACAAATGTCAATTTAATACGAATTCAGGTACAAAAATCTGATGGTCAGTGAATGAACGTGTAAAATAGATGCAAATGGATAATTAAACAAAAAGGGAAAAGAAAAAACATCAAATGCACCTGCAGCTTCAAACTTGGGGAATAAAAAGCAACAGTTCGAAAGATGTCATCGACCCAATAATAATGGAAGGAAGTAGCATTCCGAATTCTTTCACACCACAACAATACCAACTCATTGTGAAATGACTTATTTCGCATGCTTCTTACATATGTATGCAAACTTGCAAAATATGACATATTCATAATGTCGTATACTCCTTTCAAAACATAAATCCAACGACACCGAATGATCCAATTCAAAACATCCATCACATATCAATTCCCTAATCACAAAAACAACATCCATTTCCAGATACACTTTGAGGGTATGATACAATGTCAAAATATAACCAGGATGAATGACATGCTCGTTAGAATCCAACCTATTCACAATAAGACTGAAAGTGTCTACATTCCACCAATCAATCCAAAACACAAGTGTTCACATTGAAAGACACAACTAGACAACCCAAGAAATCCTCCATCTTGTTAAGGAAAAATCATTAACACCAATGATAATCACAAACAAATTATAGACTAGTGTACACAGTAAATAATCTAGCAGGCGATCCATATTTCTCGCAGAATATAAATATAGATAACACGAACACCAACAAGAAACATTTAAAGTCTAGAGGTCTAAACTTCAAATTCCATAAACCATAATTTCAAAACAAAAGAAGAGAAACTCACAAAAAAAAAAAAAAACGAAAGAAATTATCAAGAAATCAAAAACATATCTCAACAGCAGATCAAAAGAACAACTCATGTGAAAACCATGAATACATTATACATATACGAACAACCAAATGTATATTTTAACAGGGGGCTTACCATCGCCATCCTTATCGAACAGGGCGAAGGCTTCCTTGAATTCGGAAACCTGATCTTCCGTCAGCTCATCCGGCATTTTTCTCCTTGCCTTTGATAACTGATGATATTTTTAACTCCAATGAATTTATATAGACAGAGAAATTATTGTACTTCAATATATATAACGTTGTGAGAGAGGAAGAATCTGATACTTTTCGTGCTGCTCTTTGTTATTTTACTTTATTTATACTATAGATTTTTTCTTTTCTTTTCTTTTTCTGATTACTGTAGAATAATTCTTTTCTTTTTCAAAAATTTTTCTTTCCTTTTCCTTTTAATAATTTAATTTGAAATTCGTTTCTTGCTTTGTGAAGGAATATGCGTTGCTTTCATTTCTAATTGTTTTAGTCTTATCTCACTTTAACAATCCATTCATGATTCATCTTCTTATATTTACGTATATCATGAACTTCGTCTAAATTTTCTATTTTGACGATGATTTGTACAAAAAAATGTGTCTCGTTAACATTTGAATTAGTGTAACGATTGCTCTTAACACCGAAATGTCTACATTCATGATTGACTTCTTAAATGCATATTTTCTTATGAAAGACCTTAGATTATACAAATACGTTAAGGTAGGGAATAAAATAATTAATATGTTATTGAACAGACTATTTGACGTCCAAATCTTGCAGGGAATAAGAAATCTATGATATGAACATTCTCAGACACGTACCAACATTTCTGCATGTCTTATATCCTTGTTTGTCATAGTCAAGCCTATCCAAGTTCGCAATCATGATATTTTAACGTCACGCTTGCTACCCCCAAACGACACTCTATACCAATTATAGGGTTTTGATTCCCAATAGAATATAAACCAGAGTTTTTACTCTATTCCATTTTCTTATATTCTCCTATCTTTTTTATTAATTTTATAACATATTTTATCATATTGTTCTTTTTGTTTATAAGTGTATAAAATATTATTATATTTTTTGGATTATTCTACTAGTATATCAAATGTTACATCAAGGGTTACAAAATGTACAAGTGATATTATGTAATTGGTTGGTGAAAATTAAACAAAACTAATATTGTTTTCATTTAATTTATGAACTACATACTCGAAGAATTCTAGATATGCCAAATATGAAATCTCTTCAAGATTTGTGAATTCTTCGAAGTTTTATAAATTTGTCGAACCTAAAACTTAAGTAAGTTTACTTTTACAAATATTTAATTGTGTTTTGTAAGATTGAATGTATATCAGGATCTGTAAATTTTTTCATTAATATATTAAATCTTTTGATTTAATATAGCTCGAGAAGAAACATAACCTTTTAATATCATTATTATTTTATTATTTTTGAAGAATCACAACTTCATACAAATAAATATCTAGTAGAATACTGCAGCTTTGCTTCTAAAGAGCACAACTTTATAGATTAATATTTAGAATATTGGATTATTACTCCAGTAGAAGTATAATCTTTATGTACCAATATTCTTGAAAAATATTATAATATAACTCTTGGAAGAGTACAAATATAAAATCAATATTTCAGAAAAAAAAAGTAAGTTATTTTTATGTATTAGTATTTCAAAAGAATTTTATTTTATTGCTTCCGAGAAAGCACAAATTCAGACATACAATTTTTGGACAGCATATCGTGTTCATCTTGAAGAATGGCTTTACATAAATAAATTTTATTATTTTTGGAAAACACTTTGAAAAATTATAATTCGTGAATATAAAAGAATACGATATTGTTTATGAGAAATGTGACTTTAATATAATATTATTCTCTTAAAAAGCATATATTAAACAACTGACGGGTAGAGGGAAGGATTTTTTTTTCCTATGTACCAGACTACAAGATCCAGTACACACACACAAATACAAAAAAAAACAAAAAAAAATTTGTCCACCTGGCTCCTCTCTTGACAATCAAATATCATGTTGTTATTCTTGAAGGAATATAACATTGGCAATACAATATTTTTAAAGAAAAATATTGTGATTCTTTTGGCTTTTGAAAAAGTACAATCTATACATATAAATATTTGTTGAAGAATATTGTCTTCTTGTTCTGGAAGAAACTTGGGTATTTTATTTTTCCTGTACCAATATTCTGTGGTTTCCTTAATGAATATCAATATCTCGTTTTTATTTAGATAATATCTTTCTTATCACCTCTCAGTTTAAAAAATAGATATTTAAAAGGAAAAAAAAAGGGGTGGGGG
>CAIGRP010009187.1:0-29376 GCA_903798385.1 Fraxinus cuspidata | reverse complement strand
GGGGGGGGGGGGGGGGGGGGGGGGATCCAATGCTATCCGAGGCGGCTTGTAATTGTTGCCTATGGCCATATATTGGTATATGCATCAATTGATTACTGCAGCATTATAGTAGTCCAACTTTGGCGTCTTAATGGTTAAAACCAACATGCAAGTCTATATAATTATTTTTCTCTTTTTAATTGTCACTTTTTAAGTTGAATAATGTTATTTGAAGTCGCTCACTATCGTAGTCGTCCTACATTGCATATATGTGGCAATTAGTGATTTGNAAGGTGACACTGTGACGTCATGTGTTATGAAATAATGCTATTCCTAATGAAGACTATCGGTGGTCATCATATGTAGCATATATGTGGCAGTTTGTGATGCATTAATGTGGTAATTTTTTATTGTCTCACGCATCAAATCATTAACCACCACATGTATGCTGCCACGTAGGGTAACTCAAGTTTGTAATTAATTGATTTTGGTTTGCAGTGTTTTTGCTCGTTATGAGAAATTTATGTTATGGGATATCATACAAATGTCATTTAAGTTTTTTTTTTTTTACTTATTTTATAATTATTAGTCATTTAATAATTATGAGAACGTTGATAATTTTGAACTTATCATGATTCCCTAAAAGAGAAAATAAAAATATTCAAGAAGAATAAAAAAGATGTTTATTTAGAAGATAGTGCAATTTTGAGTACAACAATTATTCAAGACAAAAAATTTCACTAAAATTAGTATTCGTAGAAAATACGTTACTATGATATTACATGCATCAAATATCAATGGGGGCTCTAGAAGAGCTAGTGCTATCTTACCAAACAACGCAAAATAATATACTATTGACACTTTATTTGAATTTGATACACTTTATTTCAACAAATTCAAAAGAAAGTTGTTTATTTTTAAACATATCTGCTGCAATAATATCACATTGGGATAATGCAAGAAAATAATGTTGAATGCTATATTGCTTAATTTCTTTAGTATCATGCTAGAAGTGGATAAAAGCAAATTCTAGGTAGTTTTCCATGGGATTTCTTGTACCATCATAAAAGTAATTGAATCTAATACCATTCCAAACCCGAAATCATAAAAGTAATTGAATCGAATACTATTCCAAACCTAAAGTTCATTGGCCCAAAAAGCTTTATGCTTTGGCATTACAAGTATACCATTACGAAGCGAAGAGGCTATAATGGTGATAGTCGTGGGTCACAAGCTCATAGCAGAAGCAACACTTCCATGATCTCCCTTGATTAGGTATTTTGAATTCGAAGATGAGCCTGCTATATATATTACAACATGATGATCAGAGCTAGATGTGATGTAATAGATACATATATTTTCCAATTAATTATTTTCAAATTGTATTCCACGAGAACAAGTCTTTTTGAAGTAGCATATCCCCTCCTAGTACTATTTTCCTTTCATTTTTAATTAAATGTACCACCTAATGTGATCGATTTATCTTTTAAAAAGGTCTATATAAGCTTTATTTTATGTGTTGTGTGTAATAACTAGTTTAAGTATATTTGAGCAGTTGTGCTAATTTAATCCAAGTTAAAATATGCATTCTTTAATATCACATTGATAAGTAACAAATAATGTAAACACAAACTATAAGAAAAATGAGTTTTTTTTATATCACATTTATTTATTAACACGAGATGCAACTATAATTTTAAATAAATTTAAATTGATGTAGCATGTTTATAGTAGAGATTATGTAATTACAGAGACTAAAAATCTTTCTGAGTCATAATTGATAGTATGTTGGCAATCAAATCTGTTTTAAAATATTGTCAAAAGAAGAACAATATTTTCTGTTGTAGGCATCTTCCTTTTAATGACCATTTGTTTCCTACATTAATTGGCAAATTGAAGAACGTGGATGATTAAATGTAACGATGTAATAATTTAAACTTCTCCATTATTTGGTTTTCTTAGAGTATCTTCAAGATACTCTCTATTTTTAAATAGTATATTTTGCAATTTTAGAGAATATCTACAAATTTAGAAAGTAAAAAATTTTAAATACTCCAATAATTTCTTTATCTTTAAAACTTAATTTTACTACCCGTTAATGTATTTATTATTTTTTGTTATCCTTTTTTTTTTTTTACCAATTTACTTCCAAATTATTATTCCATTTGTCTCATAAAGATAGTCATGTTTTTCTTTTTCGTTTGTTCCAAATTATAGTCATGTTTCTTATTTGAGAGTGTAGTTAATATATTAGTTCTTAATATACCCCTATTTGATGTGCTTTGCTATCATAGATTATTCAATTGTAATTGGAAGAATAAATTAAAAACAAAAAAAAAATTCATCTTCCATGACATTTATTTAGGCATGGCAACGGACGAGTATGGGTCTGAGCATTCTTCCCCACCCCCGGCCCATCCGATAATTTTTCGCCACGTACCTGCCCCTATACCCGTTTAAGTCGGGGGCTGGTCAGGGGTGGTGCGGTGCGGGTTAAGGTCTTTGCCCCATTTATCGCCCCATTTACCTTTTCTTCATTATTTTTTAATAAAAAACTAGATAAAATATTATTTTTATATAATTTCTATAGAATGATATAGCTTTTCACTATCAGAAGCAATTCCTTTTATATAATAAATCATGACTTTTATTTATTCAGAATAAATGGAAGATATTCCTTCAAAGTTAACATGGGGTTTTTATCAATCATACTTCAACATAAAAAACTTCCAATGGCTAAAGAAAATATGGGAAACTCCCTCCAACAACAAAAAAAATACGGAAAACTTCAATTAAAATATAAAAGAGTGTAACTTATGTTATGTAGTCTTTGCACATGTGAATAATATTTTTAACAAGGCGTTGCATGAAACTCAAAAAGTAACATTCAGATATTAGACACTAATTCTGATAAAACAGAGTTTTTTCTTAAACGAATAAATACTTAAAAGTAAACATAGAGCTTGAGAAACTTGAATAGCCAGTTTACAAACGACTAAACTTGGGGTTGCACACATAATGCAATACTTCATGTTGTAGATCTTCAATGTTGTCATCTTCTTCTAGAATGTCTATATCAGACTCCTTAAATATTGATGACTCTAAAAATATTTATTAGTTGGACAAATGATGTATTTAACTATTTATTATTCAAATCCACTTAAAGAAAAATAAATTTACCTCATCTTCAATATCTGTGTCACTTAACATTGTACAACATCCAGAGAATGATGTAGGTGATGAATGTTCTACCAAAAAAATAAAACTAGTTAGCAATTGAAAAAAAAAACAAAAATAACAATTATGAGAAATATAGATAATTGTATTTCTCGTACCATGAATATCAGCCTATAACCAATCTCGAGTACACATCGAAGCCTCCAAAGTTTATGGTGAAGACTCTTTCTGTGTGGACTAATAAATCTACCACCGGTACTGAATGCAGACTCTAACACCATTGTAGATATTGGGATGTCTAAAATATCTCTTGCAACTTTTTATAAGAATAATATTTTATTGAATTGTATTCCACCATGCCAATATATGAAAATCATTCGATCTAGGCAATAGAGGCTCATCCAAAAAAATAGCAAGCTCTGATTTCGTACTGGTGGTATTAGAAACAAATAAATCAAATTGTGCCAACCAATCTTTTTTACTTGCATTTAGTAGATATCTCAATTTAGTTTGAAGACCGAGTCACATTTTCACTTGATCCATGTCTTGTTTTGTACTCGTTTAGCAGCTTATGAAAAAAATTTCCAACATTTTCAATTTCAAGTCATTTCCATAAATTATTGGAAAATAATATTCAACCAGCTTCATTTTAAATCGTGGATCCAACACACTAGCTACTGGAAAAATTCCATGAATTTCGCTCCAATATTTTTCGAACTTGTCAATCATACTTGAAGCCATCATTTTCATTTTATCATATGGAGATTTCATCCAATCGTAAATTGACAACTTTATGTTACAAATATTATAAAAATAAAGATTGGATGTTGGATATCTAGTTCCAGAAAATAGTTCAGTCACTTCAAAAAACACCTCCAACCTTTCACATATCTCTTTCGTCAAATTCCAATCTATATATTGTGACTCACGTTCCTTTAGTCAAGGAAAGACATCCTTATATTGTAAAGCATTATAAAGCATTAAGTACATAGAGTTCCGCCTAATTTTGCAATCAAGTGTTAATTATTTAGAATTAGAGATTTTCAATTGGCGAGCAGAACTCTCAAACTTTTCTACTATTTTTAGAGTTGTTGTCCAATATGCAACACTGTCACGAATTTTCTCAATACTCAAGTTAATGATCTCCAAACCATTTTTAACTAGCAAGTTTAATATGTGTGCAAAACAACGCATATGGAAAAAATCAACATTTAACAAAAGTAAACTACTAGAAAGTTTATCTAAAAGAATATTGATCATTGCATCATTTGTAGTACAATTATCGACAGTCAATGTAGATAACTTATGATCGATATTAAACAGTCCATCAACGATAAACTCAATACCTCATAAGTGTGTGGGCATGGCAGGTATATGAACCTGTATTTAAAATTAAAAAAAAAACAACATAATTAGGACAAAAATCAATTTAAATATTACATGAAAATAAGTGAAATTAATTTATGCAAGATCAAAGTACCTCATAATTCGACTTTGAAGTCTTCAAGCATCATCTATAAATGTGCGGTGATGGCCATGAATCCTTTCTTCTAGAAGCCCACATGTCCATAGTGATTGCAATTTTGCTATTGTTTCTCTCCAAAAGACTCATTACTTTCTATTTCTCGTAATCATAGATTTTCAAAATATTATTATTTATAGTGTTACGAGAAACGTTCTTAAATAATAGTTGTAAAACATTCGTGAATCTTCTAAATCCAATGTGTTCAACCATTGCACGTGGATACTCATGCAAGATTATCATACTTCCAAGTTCCCTCCGAGTTTCAACCATTGAAAGAGGATACTCATACAAGATTATCATACTTCCAAGTTCCTTTCGAGCATTGTCTTGATCAAATGAGTAAGTACCCATTGAAACCCTTCCATATGCTTTCATTATTGGATTCAATATTGTCTGCTTAATGTCTTTTTGATTTCGACGAGGACATATTTTCATATGTTCATGCAAATGCTTTGTCACATTCTTGCTTTTAGCTCCTAATTTTTTTTTGTTTTTGACAATAATTACAAATTGCCTTGTCCTCCCCCTCGATGACCTTTTTTTTTTTTGAAATGATTCCACACAATTGAAGTCAATTTTTTTTTCTTACCTTGTTGACTATCGTCCTCCTCATCACACAAGTCTTTTGGATCTTGTTGTGCATTTACGTGACTATGTAAGTCCTCATGAGATGGACTACCACTTAATTGTAGTAGAGTACTTTCAATACTCGGTACTAGTTTACAATGCCGTAATCCGGACATCTAAAATGAATACAATCAGCTATTAAAAACTATAATTAAAATGAATACAATTAGCATAGATTTTGAAGAAATATATAAATGTTCTACCTAGCAAATTGTATATGTTGATTTGGACTTCTTTCTTAATATTTGTAGAACTTATAAAAATTAAAGAAACGATGAATTTGTTTTAATTTATGTTTTGCTTTTATAATACTAGGTTTTATTCATTTGTTTTTGTCCTTCAGCAAAATGAAGCTCCATTTTCAGCAAATAAGTTTCCAAATTCGACACCAAATTCCTGTTATTTGGAAAATAGTTTCTTTTGACAGGTGTAGTTAAAATTTAGACAGCTTCATAAAAATAAAAAAAAGCTCGCGCGTTACCAATAAATTTATGGTCGACTACAGAAATCCACTTGTTCCACTTTGTTGATTAATTTTCCAATATCCACATGCATGAGGGCATGCAGTAGGTTAAAAAACCTAAAATTATTATCAATGATATGCAAGTTTCTCTAAAAACGTTAAAGCAACAAATCTGTTTCGTGAACAGTATAACCTCCTACTTTTCAACAATGGATATGTTGACATTAAAGAATTGCATTTACCAAATTTGCATGAGAATAAAAAAATCTTACCACAGTTGCATGAGAATAAGGAAGTGGCGAGTGCTCTTACCAAAAAGATGGCAATACATGACCTAATGGTACTCTTCATTTACCATGTTTGATGGAAACTTACTATATGCAATTAACAGTTATAACTGAAGGAAAAGATGACCAAAATCTCACTACAAGATCAACAAAAATTAGAACAAATAAATAAAGATTCAAACCTAATTCAATTCATGTTAAACAATAATTAAAACTAGTCAATTGATGAACTTTATTTTAACCAGTCATTGCAAATGTTGATACCCAGAAATGAGCCAACAGATGTCGGGCCCACTCACGCCAAGTCAAACACGATTTCGACGCGTTTTTACCGGGATAATGGCGATAACAAGGAGGAAATGGACGCGGGAGGTGCTTTGCGGCGTGAGATGAAAAATGTTTAAAGCTCCGATGGATTTGAGCAAAAGTAATCGTACTAATAACGATTGTCCGATCAAAAACCAAACTAATTTGTGTAATAAAAAGTAGGAATATGTGGAAGGACAGATGTAATGTTCATATATCTCCTTACAAGGGGTTCGAGTATTTTGTGTATGAATGTTAATTTTTTGTTATCAATCATCCAACCTCCTCTTCAATTACAAAGATGAATTATTTATACAAAACTAGTCGACGTGGTGACCGTTAGATCCGAACCACATGGCCTCATCTGTTTTACTAAGACATCACTGTCTACTCATACAATAAATGTATTGACAAGAGTTCTGCCGCCCTATATAATAGGTTAGCAGACTGTCAATATTTATTATAAACGTTACATCAGTCACTTCTAACAGCTATCCAAATCTAATGCGATGGACAACCTCGGCATCTTCAGTGTCAGATGAATCATGAGAGCCTCAGCTTCGNAAAGATATCCAAATCTAATGCGATGGACAACCTCGGCATCTTAAGTGTCAGATGAATCATGAGAGCCTCAGATTCGTCATAGGAGGTGACCCCATAAAGGGAATAGCCTCGTCGCTTATACACTTCCTCGTCAGCGTAACACTTGTGCTTCGGCGGATGGTTTTCTCCTTCAAGTACCTCGGCGACATAGCGAAGATCTTCACGCCATTTTTACGTCACCCTTAGAAATTTATTGTCACGTCATGCCTTGTAGGTCTACTTAACACGGAGGGATCTCTCCACGTGGCAGGATGGTGGAGCCACGTGGCACCTTTTGGGGTGCCTCGGATTAGGGGCGTAACAGAAAACTCAATTCAAGTGAAAAAGCAATTGAAGCGTCTAAATAACTTCAATTGAAATACAAACGGAACAGACCTTCTGCCGTGTAAGGTGTCGGTAACCTTCTGTCGTGTAAGTCATCGGTAGTGGAAGTTGATAAGAGAAGAATTGAATAAATTCTAGCGTCGCTTCTACGTGAATCATGAAATTGAAAAAATGCTCAACCCTCACGCCTCACGTCTATATTCTAAAATCTAGTAATGGTTCTGGCAAGAAGATTATTCCATTCTGCTTTGGATTATAACTTATAATGGGTCTTGGGAGTTGGGCATTGGCCTCGCCAACTAGTGACTTGTTTGTATCATTGATCATTTAATTAAAATTTGTTTGCAATTTATGTTTATCCCTGGATTAAATGGGGCGGGGCGGTGTCATCCCTACATTTATTTATGTGTATTTGCTTGTATTAGATGACTTTGAAATGTTAATTACCTTGATTCTTGCATTAAACAATAATTTGTACCGAGAATAATTTAATTACCTCAAATATTGATTACATTAATGTTGTGGTATATTAGGAAAAATGATAATAAAATTTATTATTTCAATTATATGAACTAAATTTTCTTAATTTATGTGAAAATATAAATATGACTATTTTTATGAGATGGAGGGAGTATTATTTCCATTCATTTTCTTTCTATATACTTAGAGCACAATAATCGAGATGAAGAACCCCATGTCTGGCTTAGCCCGCATAGCAAGCCGTTTTCGTTCATCAAGGAGGTCTCACCTTAAAGTTTCTAACGAAAGCATTACGTAAAAGGGGAGAAGAATGTTCAATATATGAAGCATTGGAAATTGAAATACTTTAGAGTCCATTTAATTTCTACAATAACTCATGTCAATTGATTTGCCTCGGTCAAAATGATACGAGTGTTCTGCCTTCACTGAATCTTGGTTGCTGTTCTTGTTATGGTATACTTTTTGTTGCCTGAAATGTGCTCCTCAAATGTTTCAAAAACGAACCGTGACATGACTTTTACAGGGAACAGTTAGTTTACAATGGAAAGACTCCAAGTGATGAACCCGAGCAAAAGGCTTAATTTCTACAAAAATTAAGGGTAATGTATTAAATAATAATTACATTACTTAACGGTAAGTTACAGCTACTGTACTGTAATTAAGAATACAATATTTCAAAGCTTCAAAATTTTTGAAAGATCACAAATGAGAGTTAAATAATTTTAGAAATTTCAACTTCTGTTGCCGAAAGGGGAATATATTTGAGAATGAGAACAAAGCACAGTTCATAACGGAGGATAATAACAATGAACTGTAATGAACATAAATTGTAACTCAACCAACGACACTGAATCACAACCTTAAAATGTTCATATCAACAAATTGTAGCTTCATGTTCATAATAGTTCAAACAAATTGTACATCATTATTATTACAAATTAACCTACAACCAATATTACACGGTGTAACTTTACGTTCCCAAACGTTTAGGTTATGTTTGAGCCTCATTTTTGAGAAATGGGAGCTTATTTGACAACCATTATTATAGAAAAATGAGTTTTGAATAGTGATTATTGGAAGAATGTGTGGTTGAAAAGTAAGAAAAAGTTTTTTGTATATGTTTAGAATATTTTATTGTATGAATGTGTGGTTGAAAATGATCATGTAGCAAATCATAAAATAAATTAATATGTGTCAAACAAGTACTAGATTTTGTAATAGTGATTTTTTTGACAAATAAGTTGAAAAAATTTTGGATTTATATTTAAATTTTTTTATTGAGAAAATGTGTAGTTGAAAATAAGTTTAAAAGACAAAAAATGAGTTTTTAGAGAACGGAACTTAAGGAAGGACTTAATCTCATATACTACGAACAATGTAACTTACTACATGAAAAAACCTTTCCAAAATATGTTGTCTAAACCTGCGAATACATGTCAAAAATGTATACCTAATCAGACCAATATACCACAGATCAAGAACTACGGTACATGCAATACGAGCTGTGATTTGGATGAAAGAATAACAAGTTAAAATATGTATTAGAAACAAAATTGTTGACATGAACATATGGAAAATTATTATAGTTTTGTAATTACATTAAAAACTGAATTAAACTTATCTGTAAAGAATTATTTTGAACGAAAACCATGCTGTAAATTTTCCTCCCCCTAGTTGTGTTGTCGATGGAGATGTTTATAGACTTTTTTACTTTTTACATTTTTTTTTTGGGGAAATAGAATTTTGTGTAATTTTACTTTCTTTAAGTTTATTTAGTTGTTATGGTAACAATAATATTACCCCCAAAGTTAAATGTGTATCGTAACTACCAAATTTAATATCCATATCACTTTTAGTGTTTATCACATAACATTAAAAATGTAAAAAAAAAAAATATTGCGTTTGTATTAATGCAAAATGTATTCAAGCCCATTACACTAATGTATTTATGTAATTTTTTTCAAGTTTGAGAAAATTTCATATTTAAGAGATCAAGTATAACTCATTTCAAAACTAAGAAATACAGTTTAAAATTTCAGATATTAATTAAATTTTATTTATGAAATAATTAATTAAGTATATTAATGTCATAATTCTATACAATTTGGTCACAATTTATTTATCGATCACAAATCACAAATTTTAGAGATTGCAACTTATTTTACGGTCACAAATTATCGAATTAATTGGTCACAAGTTACCAAATTCTAATCACTATTCCAAATTTAATCACAATCATACATTCTTTTAGATCACATATTATATATTGGTCATAAATTAACCAATTTATTCATCACAGCACCCAAAAAATTTATCATATAACCTCTCCACCCCCACTACGTCGCCACTGCCAACACCACCATTATCGCCAACACCTACGCCTACACCACCACCATCATCACACCAACACAACCACCACAAACCATAACCAACATCAACACCAACAAATGTCCCTATTGCAGACATCACCAATTGCCACTGTGCAACGACGATGACCGACACTGCTCTCCGGCACCAGACAACACCATCTTCACTTCGCAGTGGCTCTTCCTACCAAGCGACGATAAAAACCACCACTCTTCCTCAAAACAAGAAAATCACAAAAACTCTTCCTCAAAACCAATAAAACAAGAAAACCATCAATCTTCTTCCAACACTGCCGGCTGCTCATATTTTCTGCTTTACTCATCTAAGGTTTGTTTGATTAGGGCTTTAGATTCCAGTTTTTGATAAGCGATCTGACGAACTGAATGAGCCATAGCATAGGCGAGGGGCTGATGAAGCCACAACGTTGGTCCTGCGAGCGATTACGCTGCGTGAGACTATCTTAGAGCGGCTACACCACACACTGTTGTCTGCAGACGCACGGGCTATGGTGGTCCGACGCGCTACAGTGGTTGGTTTTCGAAGGCGATCAATGGTTGTTTTTCGATGGAGGAGGGAGGGAGGGGGAGAGAGAGAGAGGTCATAGTTTTTTTTTTTTTAATGAGAGGGGGCGATGTGGGGGTGTTGTGGATGTGATGAATTATTAATAAGATATTTATTTAATACATACTTAATAATCAATTATAATCTGAATTTTGAAATATGAAAATTAAATTATGATTTATGAAATGTAAATTTTAAAAAGTGGTCTGTATGTAATTTTCACTTTTTTCAATCATATTGACAAATAGGATTAGTAGACTATTGATTGGCGCTTAGCATCAAGTTAGGTGAATATGAACCTTCATAATTTATTATATAATAAAGTTAGGATGCATTTTGATTTATTGTAAAATAAATCACGAGGGTCTACTACGCATAGACGGGGATTAATCACAAGTCAACTTTCTTAAATGTTTGTCAATTGAACTTTAAAATGTTTTCAAGATGCCATTGAACTTTATGAAATTTTCTTAGTTATCGTTGTACATTAATAATTATTTGAGTTACTACTAAATAATTAAAATCTTATCTTGTCTACCACTCGTTAAAATAGTTAACAAACTTGAATACATTACAATTGAAATGAGGTCGTGGTAATGTGTCGGTGAATATATCGATTTCGATACATTTGAGAAAGTTTATTGGCAATAGAGATATTTAACCACTATGTTTTACCATAAGATATTACATATCAAGCGTATCGATACTATTTTGCACTTAAATATTACTACTATTATAATCATATGTGTGTGTGGTGTCATTATCGACTTCAACCTGATTCGAACTAGATGTTTTCAATGGGCAATAAGTTATATATTTTCAATAAAGAACAAAAAGTTAAATTTATAATTTCATAAAATTTATTCTTCTTTCATATTGCAAACTTGAACATTTTATATTGCTAGATTACACCTTAGAAAAGGCAACAAGATTTCAAAATTTTGTAGTGCTATATATAATTCTTTGCATCCCTTTAAGGAATAGGATTACATTTTTTTATCACCTTCTAATTCATAAATTTCGATGCAAAAATATTCAGTAAGCGTTACAATAATTTAATGTTAATATTGTACTAAACATGACATTCGAAAAATTCTTTATATTTTTTTTGGAATATCAATAAATTTTATGATACAGCATAAGCATCAAAATAAAGAATAACTCCTTAGTAAATTCTTGATAATTCAACAAATACCGAAAAGAGATCGTAATTTGGAACAAATTCAAAGTTCTAATATCAATTTAATCAACATCAACAAACTTACAATGGAACCTTGACTCCTTATTCAAACCAAAACCCTACTAGACTTTTAAAGTAACAGAAACTCTAGAATACCTATCCATTTTAATAAAACTCCTAACTAAATAAATTTCCTAATAGAATAAAAACGCTAATTAATTAATATTTAAAATATTAAATTAAATATATCCCCTTGCATTATTTTGTTTGATTCCACATAATTAGTCATAAAAAATTGATCATATATAAGACAGATTTAAAAATGTTTCAAATTCAATCAAAACGGATTCTTCCAACAACTTCAAACGAACTCTAGTTAATTTTTTGGTTTTTAATTTTAATCATTTGATTTTAGTTATTTTATTATAAAAAATATAAAGTTACCATTTAAATCTTTTAAAATTAGTCAAAATTATTGTCAAAATCAATTATTTGGTCATCTAACGGTCAAATTAACAGAAATCATCCATTTCGACTTCAGCTACGACATTTTGAAAAGATTTGGTACCGTGGGTGACACAAATAAAAGATTTAATACCGTGAGTGTCACAAATTAAAGGTTTGTGCAAAGTCTGCAACTAAATGAAATGTTTGGTATCGCTGCTGCAATTATCTCTAAAATATAACTATTATGATTTTAATTAAAAATAACACTTTGATCAATTTTGAAATGATTACCTTAATTTTATTCCCCTACCATTCAATCCATCAAAGTCAACCAATATCAAAGTCGAAATCCTATTCATCTTCAATCTTCATGCCTCAGACATTGATATTCAAAAGCTCCACATTACCGACAAGATAAATTTATAGTTTGATGGATATAGTTTTTTTTCTTTTGTTGCCAATAAAATATGACCAATGAACTAGTAACGATAAAGCGACACTAAAAAGTATATAGTCAAACAGCAGTTTAAAATCAGATCAAACAATCAGATTTAGGTTTGAGAAAATCTCAAACCATTTTAGTTGATTTGATTTATGTTTGGGGTTTTCTCAAACCTTTCAAATGATTTTGTTTGAAAATCTTTATAAAAAACGATCAAATCAGACCATTTGGAATCCTTTGAACATCTCAAGAATTTCACAATCACACGACATGTCCGATTTGAATGACTTGTTTGAGTGATTCGAGACGAGTCATTTCACATTAGCCGTAGTGGTGGATCCGTCATTGACCAATGTCTTATTTCAAGTTCCCTAGAGTCCATCGAGGCAGGTAATGGTCTAGTACATTTGACTATATTAACTCGACAACTTGTTAATTTGTCGCCTTCTATTATCAAGACACGAGAATAATCATGTGCATCTTCGGTGGCTATTCAAAGTTCAAATTAATAGGTAATTGTCACCTACAACTCATGTATTAATTTATTGTAAGTACATGATAATACTCAATTTTAATGAATTACTATGTTTATCAGAGTGACTCTCAAAATTAAAATAAGAAAAACAATTTAAGCCCTTCAATTTATATGTGACAAAGTCGATAGTCAATAAGGAAAATTCATTCCAATTATATATTAGAGTTAAAAAATTAGCATAATAAATCATTTTATTTTCAGAATGTAATTAAAAAGATTCTTACGATATCTCCACTAATACAACGCAAAGGTAAGAAACCAACTTAAACAAGGAAACTACTTCAAAGTGCATACTACCCTACCTACTCCACCCCAATCCCCACAAACAAAAGAACAAAAAGAAAATAAAAAGAGAAATGCCAGTTAAGAATGCAGAGAGACGGTGATAGAAGAATTCTACAGAGCTAAGAACCATGCAACAGCTCTTCCTCTTTAACACTTTTCATCGTACTTTATGCCTATACATACACTGAATATATATAGAGTGATAAGATTTTGCCTAAAAGATATGAATATTCTATCTTCTTATCAAAATCCAAATTTTAAGACCAATGGGTCTGAGCAATTTTTCTCATGAATTTTTTCCTTGTTTCTTGATCTATTGTTTCCTTTTCGTTCAATTTTCTTGAAAGCTAAGGCACCAGCTCTTTCACCCATAAAATTTTCACCCCTTTGAATTCCAACCACTTTCCTTATTTAATTCTTGTATTTTCTCACTGCCCTTCTGTATTCTTTCTTTAGGGTTTGTTTGTGTTGGTAGAATTAATCTGCTCTGTACAAAATCTGTTTCCAGATTTATTTGAAGAGTTGATTTTGTTAATCTCTTTCTGTTTTTTCCTTTCTTGAGAATGGAAAAAGATCAAGAAATTCAACCGAATTCAATGATGGAAGATGACCAAGATTCACACAGAGCTGAAACGGTGGCGCCGCCGGGTGTTTCCGCCGACAAACCACTGCGGGTGAAGATCAAGTTTCCAAACATGAAAGTAAGCGCGGAGGAGGAGGATGGCCCAAAAGTGAAGGATCATTGCTGTGTGGAGTGCAAAAAGAGATTTAACTCCGGCAAGGCATTGGGAGGTCACATGAGCAGTGCTCATGTTCAGGCCAACAGAGATTTCTCTCTCAAGAAGCTGAAATCAAAGAAGAGTCGGCCGAAGAAACTTTTGGGCTCGAGTTCCCCGTCTGACTGTGAAGGAAAAATTATTTGTAAGATCTGTGGGAAGGATTTCAGAACAAACAAGTCCTTGTTTGGGCACATGAGGTGCCATCCTGACAGGGAGTGGAGGGGGATGGAGCCACCAACTGAGGCGGCGATGAATTTTTTGGAGCCAGAATTTGAGGCCACGAATGAGGTTCCTTCACATGTTTTTGATGGTGATCAGATTGATTCAGGTCCTGTGGTGGCTTCTCCTGCGGTGGATTTCAATAAATCTGTGAAGTGGCTGGTGACCGGTAAGCGCGGGCGGGTTCCAACTAAGCCACTTGTTGATTCACCGCCTCTTCGGAGTTCAGAGGAAATTCTAGCTGTTCAACAGCTTATAAGGCTTGTCAATGGGGATTCAGTGAAACCTAATGAAGATCTGGATTTCAAGCTTAAGGAAGGTGAAGCTACTAACAGCAATTCTTGGACTCCTGAGAACGAAACTGATGGTGTTAATCAGGATTTTCAATTGAATAAGAACAAAGAGAAGGTGTTTCGAGTTGGAGATGAAAGGGATTCTCCTGTTAAAAAGCTGAAAATTTGGGAAAGAGTTGATGAAAACCCTGGTGGTGCACAAATCAGGAGAATCTTTTACAATAGTAAAGGAAAGGGTCGAAAATTGAATCCTGGATTGGATACTGAAAATTCAATTAGTTCGGATTATTCATTGGACGAGTTTGATGACCATTACAAATCTGATTCTAATGGTTCTACGGTGATCAAGAAAAAAACTAAAGAAGGGAAGAAATCAGTGGATCATGAGTCGCCACCAAGTTTCAGCCACACAGGACCGGCATCTGAATCTGTTCCTCTTGCCGTGACACCTGATAAATACATTTGCAACACTTGTAGAAAGAGTTTTCCTACACCTCAAGCACTAGGCGGGCACAGATCGAGCCACAAAAAGTTCAAGGTGAAGGTTTACAACACCATTGATGATCAGTCTTCAAATGAAGTTTCTTATGCCAAGTGTAGGCCAAAAGCCAAGGCCATCAAACAATTGGAAGTAAACAAAGTAAGTAAAAAAGCAGCGTTTAGATTAAAAGCAGTTTATAATGCTTATGTTGTATGATTTACAATAATAATTTCCCTTCCTGTCAGGTTCTTGGAGTTCAGAATCGATGCAATTGCATTGGTGAGTGCAATCATGCTGATCATGTTACCTCAACAGAGGAACAGAAAAAAGAGAAGAAAGTTTTCCTCAAGTTCAACCTCAATGAGATTCCTAGCCAGGATGGTGACGATGTGATGGAATCTGGTGATACAGCTAGTTAGACGTCCATTTGATCATATTATTGAACTTTTAGGCCTTTAGTATCCAGTATTCTGTCACAGTCTATTTATTTTCTTCTTGCACAATTTCAAGAAATATTATGTCATTGTTAAGCATGTTATGCAAGTTTGCTTACTGATTTATGTGAATGGAACAGTTTCTTAGTAATTTTTTTGCTATCGTATTTGGTGAATTAGTTGAAGAAGCGTGCTTAACGCTACTTGCTTTACTCAGTAGTACGATGAAGATCCAAATTATTTGGCATTATCTGTTACCTTTTAGGATGCTACACCTCTTTCTATAGACTAGGGAGCAGATCCAAAAAATGCACTTCAAAGGGAATTGAGGGCCGGCTTTGTTACAATAATAGAAGATATGAAATTCTAGATTATTTTCAAGAAGTGTATATAGGCATGCAAAACACAAATTATTGATATTCTATCAGTTGATCGATGAGTTTCCTAGAGTCATCAGAACTTCCGTCAACATACTTATTCTAAGTTCTATTGAGAGCACGTTTTCTTCGAATTTTCTAATAAAACGATTTTTATCTTGAGAAGAAGTCACCAAACTTTTGTACTAATATATTGTTTCATAGAGATTCGATTCATATTTGGATGGTGTTTTCTTGTACTTGAATTGAAGAAACCGAGACAAATTTATGAATTCTTCTGAAGGTTTGTGATGAGTATGATTCTTCGTTGTACAAACTTTTCAAAACACTAACACATTTTGTACTATAGATTGGTCACAATTTGAAAGAATTGAAGAACGTGAATGTCTAAGAAAATTTAATGATTAATACTTGATATAACTCATCATGTGACACGTGCATATATGTCGATACTAAAGAGTGGATGAGTCATTATTACATAAAATGCATTTATATTACGCGTCTATTAGTGAAATATACAAACATTAGATCTGAACTTACAAATTACAAGAATTTCAGTTTGAAAATTTGATAACATATGCTCATAATCCATCTATACAAATTAGTCCAATTAAAAGAAGGAAACATAAAGAATGAAATTGTGATAGTGAAAGGGAAAAAATGGAAAAGTCGTAGCTTTCTTGCTTTAGTAAATTGAATTGGGAAAGATCGGAAATGATTCGTGTTACTTTATGAAAAAGTTGGAACGGACAGGGGAAATTGACTGCTAGCATATAGTGACATATGTGCAATATGAGTAAATAAGTTAATAGATTGTAATTAAAGTGACCTTGTTGTCTTATCATTTATTGTTAATTTGAAAATGGACATAATTGAGTTTTGACATGAATAATTCTATTGCTACATCAGGAGGCGACACTGACATTGAAAGAGCCTATCAACCGAATTAATTTTCACGTATATAGGGATAACAACGGACCGGATATGGGATTGGTCGGTCATTCCCATCTCTGCCCCTCGAGTATTTTTATCACATTACCCCATCTTCATACCCAGTTAAAGCGAGACATGTTCAGGGTGGGGTGGGGATGGTCCTCTACCCCATTTATCGTCTTATTTATTTTTTATTTATTTTGATATTTTTTTGATATTTTTTATTTTATATATTTATTCAATAAATATTATTACTTTTTTTCAATTTGTTATGAACAATTTATATTCTCTTTAAGAATGATGATAAATGGTGCGAAAGCGTTTATGAAATTTTTGTAATAAAAATTATGTAATAAATAAGAATGTTATTTGAACAATCATGTCTTGTATATATTGAATAATAATTTATTGTTGTTGAAAAGTATACAATGCCTTTGTATTTATAGGCAAACTATTCGTTAATCATATTAATATAAGGAAACTAAATTCTAAAAGGAAATAAACTAAAATTTTAATCTAAAAGAAATTAGAAATCATATTCTAATCCATAAATAAAAGAAAACATCTTCTAAATAAAATATAAAACTTATTACAACTAGACATTATAAATATATAATCATAATCTTATTCTAAACTTATGTTTCTCGTACAGTCCATACACGTTTCGAGGGGATGACCCGTGTCTCGTGTCCCGTTTACCCGATTAGGTAGGCAATGGGACGGGGGGCCTATAGGTATCGAGTTGAACGGATTTTTTTATGATCCCTACACATACATAGTCTTGTGAATAAAAAATTAAATATTTTAAGAAAAGTGATTATTTTATGTGAAATTTTTGCCAATTATTTGTCAAGTTACATGATTATTTTGAAATGCTTATTACACTATGATGTTGTGAAATTATAAAGATTTTACACTGTTTGATTCTGAAATGGAAAGCGAGACATATATTACACAATATTAATCTACTAGAATAGTACTTATGATTATATATTCTAGTATATTGAGAGGTCTTGTCCATGTACTCTATTGTATTATCAAAAATCTTTGGGAACCACTTCGTGCCCGGATGGGGCTTTGTATCTGTGTGTGGGGTTGCTTAGCCCATTGAAGCAGTCTACGATCGTATGCTTAGATAACAGATTAAAAAAATACATTTTTTATGAGATTGTTCATTATATTATGATATGATGATTTTAAAGATTGTTTAGTAAAGAATTTAGCTAATGACTTTATGATGATTGTGAGATTATATTATTTACTCGGAATTAATGTGACATATATAGATGATCAGTCATATTTTTCAACATTGCTAAATTACTTCAAGAGAATGTCTCAGGATTTTTACTATCATTATTATGAAATTTTAAATTGTGATTGTTAAATAATATGAACTCGAATTTTGATAAATATATATAAATGATAAAGCATAAATTATTTTTAAAATCTCCACCGATTGAGCCTATTAATTCTTTTTTTTTTTTCTCATCGGGTAGCAATTGAGGTTTTTTTTTTATTTTTTAGTCGAAGTCACGTGTCTAGTTTGTATCATTTCATAGAATGCGTGGTCATTATTTTTGGGTTACATGTTTATTTTTGGATGTCAATTTGTATCACATGTAAAAAGATAGGCGGGCTTACTACGTATTTTGTATCTGTATTTACAATTTATGTTGTTTCAAATAAAAATTTCAAATTTTGACTTTGCTCTATTGCGTTGTTTTGTTGTGATTATTGGAAGGTCAAATGGTTCCAATTTGTTGTGAATATTGTGTTGAGGTGTGTTGCATTCTATTTCAAATTGATTAGTCCAAATTACAAAGAAATAATGTCGAAATTTTCTTAAAAGTAAGTCGCAATAAGTTGCATAATACAATAACCTTGATATTGGATCAGGCATCTAATTGGTCCCATGTTTTAATTGTATTAAAAAAAATTAACTTTTATTTATTGTCATATTTACATTTCATTGCATTTTTATATCAATCTTCCATTAATTAGCATAGGGTAATTATATTCACACAACAATTTTATTATATGTGCACCATATTTTAAATACAAGAAAGATTTTCAATATTTGCTCACTTTTGCTTTTATTTCCTTGACTTTATTCTCGTCTCATTGTTATTCTTAACCTTCAATTAATTAACATATTTTATCTTTAATCATGATTTTTATCCAAATATTCTATTAACGTTCATTGAAAAGAGGGGCAAATATTTTGTTTTAACTTTGGTATACGTTATTTGTTTCAGTTATTTAAAAATATGAGAGATAAATATGTCTTTTCCATCCTCATAACAAATATTTTGAACGAAAATCATCTCTATAGACAAGATGTGAAAATTAATAAAAAGTTGATGATAAAAAAAAATTAAAAAAGGTTGAGAACTTAAATGTAAAAATAAGAAAAGTTTAAAGATATTCATTGCAATTAAAATGTGGTGTATGTAATAAAAATTGTAGTGTGAATATATTTACCCATTAGCATATCTTTTCTTTAATAACGGCTTCTATCCAAAAATCTATTGCAAGTATATAAAATGACATATTTGCCCATAGTATTTTAAAATTAGAAAAAAATGATAATACGAAAGTGTGAATGATTATTTGCCCCCTATTTAAAAGCATGTTAATATGTGCTAATTAATAAAATGTTAACGATAAGTATGCAATAAAAATGGTCAACAATATAAGTATGACAATAATCAAAATTATACACTTTTAATGTAATTAAAATGTAGTGCATTATAGAAAAATTTCCTATCCACAAAATGTTATCACATGTTTTAACAATTAGTTCACGTGTATGCGATTATTACACGTGGCAGAGTATGTAAAAGACACTAGATTTTCTATTAAAAATTTGACGGCTGAGTAATATATTTTTGAAACGAGTTACAAAATTTAGATGAATTAAATGAAACGATTCAAGATTCATTGATAATACTATTGGAAGATGTTTATTTTTTTTTAAACACATATTTCATTAAACTCATAAGTATCATTGTCATTCATTTTATTTATTTATAATTTAAATTGATTATAAACACCACCAAAACATGCACCATTTATAAGGTTCGCTGATATGTTTGCAGACATTTCAGACAAAGTTATTTTTCTTGAACTTTTGTGAGTTTGGCACGGTTATATTCAGATTTATGTAATCCATAATAATTTATTGCTAAGAACCATTCAACAGCTCTTCCTCTTCAACAATCTTCCTCATACATTACGCCTATATATACACTAAAAATATATAGAAAAAGAGAGAAAATTTTACATACAAGGTTTATCAAAATCTGAATTTTTCGAGCCTGGGTCTGAGAAATTTTCCTTGCTTCTTGTTCGATTGTCAATTTCCTGGTAAGTTAAGACTCCAGCTCTCCTTCTGAATCTTAAAATTTTCATCACTTTGAATTTTGTAACCACTTACTTAATTCTTGTATTTTCTCACTGTCCTTCTGTATTCTTTCTTTAGGGTTTGTTGGTGTTGGTAGAATTGATCTGCCGTGTACAAAATCTGTTTCAAGATTTATTCAGATCTATTTTTGAGTAATATTTTCTGTTTTTTTCTTTCTTGAGAATGGAGGAAGATCAAGAAAATCAGCCGGATTCAATGATGGAGTATGACCAAGATTCACATGGAGCTGAAAAGCTGGCACCGCCGGGTGGTTCCGCCGACAAACCACTGCGGGGGAAGAACGAGTCTCCAAACATGAAAAAAAGCACGGAGGAGGAGGATATGAAGGATGGCTCAAAAGCGAAGGATCATTGCTGTGTGGAGTGCAAAAAAAGATTTAGCTCCGGTAAGGCATTGGGAGGTCACATAAGCATGGCTCATGTTCAGGCTAACAAAGATTTCTCTCCCAAGAAGCCGAAATCGAAAACGAAGCGGCTGAAGAAACCTGTGGGCTCGAGTTCTCCTTCTGACTATGGGGGCAAAAATATTTGTAAGATCTGTTGGAAGGATTTTCCAACAAATAGGTCCTTATTTGGGCACATGAGGTGCCATCCTGACAGGGCGTGGAGGGGGATGGAGCCACCTGCTAAGGCACCCATGAATTTTTTGGAGCCAGAATTTGAGGCCATGAATAGGGTTTCTCAACATGTTCTTGATGGCGATCAGATTGATTCAGGTCCTGTGGTGGCTTCTTCAGCGGTGGGTTTGAATGAATCTGTGAAGTGGCAGGTGACAGGTAAGCGCGGCCGGGCACCAACTAAGACAGTCATTGATTCACTGCCTCTTCCGAGTTCAGAAGAAATTCTAGCAGTTCAACAGCTCGTAAGGCTTCTCGATGGAGATTCCAGGAAACCTAGTGAAGATCTGGATTCCACTAGCAGCAATTGGATTTCTGAGGATGAAACTGATTATGTTAATCAGGATTTTCAATTGAATGAGAACAAAGAGAAGGTGCTTCCATTTGGAGAAGAAAGGGTTTCTCCTGTTAAAAAGCTGAAAATTTGGGATGGAGCTGATGAAAACCCTGGTGGTGCACAAGTCAGGAGAATCCTTCACAATGTCAAAGGGAAGGGAAAACTGGATCATGGATTTGATTATGAATTTAGTACTAATCGCTCTACGATGATCAAGGAAAAGACTAGACGAGAGAAAAAATCAATGCATCCAGAATTGCCACCGAATTTCAGCCCTATTGGTCCAGCGGCCAAATCTGTCCCTCCGGCAGCAACGCCTGATAAATACATTTGCAGCACTTGTAGAAAGAGTTTTCCAACACCTATAGCACTAGGTGGGCACAGGTCAAGCCATAAAAAGTTCAAGGTGAAGGTTTATAACACCATTGATGATCAGTTTTCAAATGGAGCTTCTTATGTTAAAGATTGGCCAAAAGTCAATGCCATCAAACAATTGGAATTAAACAAAGTAAGTAAAAATGCAGCTTTTAGCTTAATAGAAGTTTATAATACTTATGATTGTATAATCTGCAACAATAATCTCCATTCTGGTCAGGCTCTTGGAATTCAGAACCAGTGCCACTGCACTGGTGAGTGCAATCATTCTGATCATGTTACCTATACAGACGAAGCAAAAGAAGAGAATAGAGCTCGCAGGTCTAACCTCAATGAGATGCCTAACCAGGATGGTGAAGATGGGAAGGAGTCTGGTAATACAGCTAGCTAGATGTCCATTTAACTTTTAGGCCTTAAATATCAAGTATTCTGTCACAGACTATTTATTTTCTGCTGTTTTTCTGCTTGCACAATTTCAAGAAATATTAAGTTACTGATGAGCTTGTTATGCAAGCTTGCTTACTGGTTTATATGAATGGAACAGTTTCTTAGTCATTTGTTTTCTCTCTTATTTTGCGAATTAGTTGAAGAAACCATGCTTGAATGCTACTTTGCTATATTTTTGACGAAGGACGACATTTCTTTCAATTTATTTGGCTTATGATATTATTTCTGTCTCTGAGATGATTGACATCACCTATAGTCGAAGGTTCACCATGAAAACACCAAGAACGAGAGAAGTTTTAAGCACACAATACTTCGTTGCTAGCTATCTTTTGGCACTAGGTCTGTTCCTTTGATTTACAAAACTTTCAAAAACCCTAACATGTTATGTACAATAGATTGGACACAATTAGAACGAATTAATGAACGCACGTGTCCAACAAAAATTAATGATTCATACTTGATCTAGCTTATCATTTTGTCCGTATATATGTTGATACGCAAGAGCACGAGTCATTATCGCTCATAAATGCACTTATACCCGTGTCTTTTAATAAAATATAAATGTTATATCTAAATTTGTATTGCACTTAAAATTTAAAAAAAAAATGAGTTCAAAATTTGATGCTCACTTAATCAATCTATAAAAAATTGATTCGTTAAATTGAAATTAGTATAATTATTTGTATTACGTGTTTTTAGTGAAATATTAACATTACATCCTGAGTTTGCGCTAAACATACAAATTACAAGAATTTGAATTTAAAAAATTTATGATACATGCTTAAATATACTATTTTTTATAAATTTCGAATTAATAGAATGTTTTGAAATTCATCTCAGACATAATTTGAGATTTTAATTTTAATTTAAGTTGATGAAACAATTTTTTTATGAGTATATTTCGTAAGATACGCAATATATAACCTAGCTACTTGTAATCTACACACTCAATAAGTACTACCAACTTATAAATATTTTTAAATTTTTTAAACTTTTCCAATCATGTACTAAATACGAACTATTGACCTTCCTCTAATTATACTCAAAATTTGAATTATTATTCAACTTTTAGCCCATGTTTGGTACCGATTAGATTTTATATGTAAATCAAAGTCATAATGGTCATTATTAGTAATGTAAAGGTTGACTTCATTGCCATCTAAATTATGTTGAGCACTGTAAATAAAATAATGTTATTTAACGTCATGATGGTCATTATTAGTTTAGGTGGCATGTTAAATGCCTCATTATCGAAGAAAGTCTATATGCATTTTTCATTAATTAGACATTAAGTTAGTGAACTCACTATCACCTAATTTATGATAATCACCATCCATGACAAATATCATTATTGCAAATCTTAATTCAATCCATTTTTAAATTGTATTTAATTTAAGTGAATTGCACAAGATTTTGATGAACTGAAATGTCAAGAGAAAATTAAAATAAATAGGTAATTGGTACAAATGCCCCTATCTTTTGCTTGTTTTACAAATTATCCCCGTCATTTCAATTTGAAGCATTTCACTCTCAGATCAAGCAAATGTTGTGCATATAGTACATGCCATCATTTTCCAGCATAAAGCTTGTAAAATGATGAATTTATCACTCTCTTTAAATAAACAACAAATAATTGCATCATCAAATATTTCCTACTAACTAAAGAAAAGTTAATCCAATTGTACGCGAGTATCACACGTGGCAAGTATGATAAAGCCGCATGATTTTCTATTAAAAATTTGATCACTGAATAACATGTTTATATAATTTGAACAAGTTATGAAGTTAGATAAAATATCTAAAATGGTTTTAACCTATCGAACATTTCCTGCTAACAATAGAAACACTACCACAATCGACTTCTTGGCCAAGAGGAGCCAAGATAAATTTTTAAAAAAAAATGTTTAATCTGTATAAATTTCAAGTTTTTTTTTTTTTTTTCTTTTTTTCCCAAGTAAAACCGTGCAACATCTCTTCTTCTTCATCAATTATCATCATATATTACGCCTATACATACGCTAATTATATAAAGATAGAGAAGATTTACATACAAGATATGGGTCTATCTTCTTTATGGTTTATCAAAATCTGAATTTTTTGAGCCTGGGTATGAGAAATTCCTTCTATGTTGATCTGTTGTTTCCTTTTTGTTCAATTTCCTTGTAAGTTAAGACACCCTTTGAACTCTGCAACCACTAACAATTCTTGTATTTTCTTACTGCCCTTATGTATTCTTTCTTTAGGGTTTGTTTGTGTTGGTAGAATTAATCTGCTTTGTACAAAATCTGTTTCCAAAATTTATTTGAAGAGCTGAATTTGTTAATCTTTTCTGTTCTTTCTTACTTGAGAATGGAGAAAGATCAAGAAAATCAGCCGGATTCAATGATGACAAATGACCAAGATTCAGATGGAGCTAAAACGGTGGTGCCGCTGGGAGGTTCGGCAGATAGCGCACTCCGGGTGGAATTCAAGTTCCAAAACATGAAAGAAAGTGCGGAGGAGGAGGATATGGCATTGGGAGGTCACATGAGCAGTGCTCATGTCCAGTCCAACAGAGATTTCTCTAGCAAGAAACTAAAATCCAAGACGAAGAGTTTTCATTCACATATTCTTGATGGTGATCAGATTGAATCAGATCATGTAGTGGCTTCTTCTGAGTTCAGAGGAAACTCTAGCTATCAATGGAAATTGTTGACCTCGAAAAATGAGCCAACAGATACTGGGCTCACTCTCGCCACGTCAAGCAAGTTCCGGTGTGTTTCTACCGGCGAGACGGTGAGAAAAACAGACATAAATGCGGGGGATGCCCTACAGCGACAGATAAAAGTGTTCAAGCTCCGACGAGTGTAACAAAGATGATCGCGCTAACAATGATCACCGATCAAGATCCGATCCATTCGACGGAAATCGAAGGCTAACTAGAAATACATGGAAGGATAGATGACTTGTGTGTTTATGAGTGTTGGATTACATGACGAGATTTGTAGAAAAAAGAAAGATGATCACCCAAATGGTTGCATGTATTGCTTATTCCCTTGATAATCAGGAGTATAAGATTTTAACTTCCAAAATCCAACCCTTTCTAGGTAACAAAGATAACCTATTTATACTGCATTCGTCGACGTAGTATCCGTTGGATCAAAACCACGTGGTTTCATCTCATTAACCGAAGCCTCACATCACTGTCTATCTTTACAATTAATACATTGATAAGAGGTTAGTCACCCTATATAATATGCTGACACACCTAATTATTACAAGTGTCACATCAATCACTTTTAAAAGATCTTCAAATATGTTGTAAGAGACAGCGTCGGCTTCACTGAACTTTGAATGTGTTGAAAGCCCGGAGAGGTCCTTATGCCGGTTGTCCAAATGGGGAGCTTTAGCTCTTTTATTGGTTTCCTCATGCAGTGTTTCAACCCAAATTATGGTGCTTTCGTCTTTTGAGGTAGTGCCTTGAAAAGAACTTCTGTTGTCGTACGATTTCTTCGTGTTTGACCAGTTGGACCTTCGTTTGACTTTTCTGTTCACTTTCTGCCTATGTGAATTGTTACGTAGCACTTTGATTTTGAGCTTTGGTAGCGAGGCGTAACAATAGTCACTCAAATCTAGGTATGATTATTTATGTAATGCATGGACTTGAATATATACAAAAAAAAAATAGTAGGGGTGGCTTTTTGCTATACTACAATAGTCTTCCAAATCTAAGTATAAATATTTATGTTATAATTAAAATTTCAAATGTACCTAAAGTTGCATGTCACCTTCCATTGTTCACCGAAGTCGTATACTTGGAGGTATTTGACCTTCTTACTCAATTCATGAGAGGGTCATCAAAGCAGAGTATAACGAGGCTGTATTATCCGAATTGCCTTTAATCATCCTAAGTTGTATTAGAACTGGTTGAGAAGGAGTAGGTATGATTCTTTTTAGTGTCTCAGTATTGGCAATTACGAGGAGCTTGACTTTAATATGATTGAGGAGCTTGAGGCTTCTTAAGTTATTGCGCCCAAATGATTTGCTGTCGTGGTACGATTTCAAGAAAAAGCAGCTGAGGCAGTTCGACTTCCCGTACACTTAACCGTAATCGTATTAAATGTGTAATGATGGTTGTCTCCCACATGTTTTGCGAATTCCAACCTTATGAGGTCGCATGAAGCAAATGGTCTAATCTGGGCGTAGAAGACGAAGAGTCAGGCGTGTTGAATGGCTCATATTTAATCCCCAAATGGACGGTCAAATGATCTGGATGGACATCTAATGGTTGGGATTAAGAAGCACTACCTATAAAAGGCAAACATTTTAACGAAAAATCACTTTGCATTTCTTAAACTCGGTACTATTATAATCTAAACTCTCGAATTTTCTCTAAGTTTTTTCTTCAAGAATCTTTGAATCTCTTTTCTTTTCTTCAATTTATACCTTATCATTCTCAAGTTTTTCTTTCTTCATTGAATCTTGCAACTTCTCTAGTGTTTCCCATACCACCTCCTAACCAAAAAACTCGTAAGTACTATCCGTGATCTTTTATCTTTAAAGGTTTTTAAATAGGGCTTCAGCCTTTATGGCCATACCAAATGTCCTCCCCATTTGGGATACCATCGTGGGGAAGACACATATGGCGTCAATCTATTGACCTCGAAAAATGAGCCAACAGAAGTCGGGACCATTCTCGCCACGTCAAGCGAGTTCCGACGCATTTCTACCGGCGAGACAATGAGAAAAAAGGACATGAATGCAGGAGATGCCCTACGGAGAGAGACAAAAGTGTTCAAGCTCTGATGAGTGTAACGAAGATGATCACGCTAACAACGATCACCGATCAAGATCCGATCCATTCGATGAAAACCGAAGGCTAAATAAGAATATGTGGAATGATAGATAACGTGTGTTTATGAGTGTTGGATTACATGTCGAAATTTGTATCTGGTCGCCAAAATGTAGAAAAAAAGATAGATGACACGTGTGTTGAGTGTTAGATTTCATGTCGAGATTACATGTTTCCAGATTTATTTGAAGAGGTGAATTTGTTAATCTTATTTGTTCTTTCTTTCTTTCTTGAGATGGAGAAAGATCAAGAAAATCAGCCAGATTCAATGATGAAAAATGACCAAGATTCAGATAAAGATGAAACGGTGGCGCCGCCGAGGAGTTGACAGACAGCACACTTCGAGTGGAATTCAAGTTTCGAAACATGAAAGAAAGTGCGGAAGATGAGGATATGGCATTGGGAGGTCACATGAGCAGTGCTCATGTCCAGTCCAACAGAGATTTCTCTATCAAGAAATTGAAATCCAAGACGACGAGTTTTCATTCACATATTCTTGATGGTGATCAGATTGAATCAGATCATGTAGTGGCTTCTTCTGAGTTTAGAGGAAACTCTAGCTGTCAATGAGATTGTTGCCCCCGAAAAATGAGCCAATAGATGTCGGGCTCACTCTCGCCACGTCAAGCAAGTTCCAACGTGTTTCTACTGACGAGACGGTGAGAAAAATGGACATGAATGCGAGAGATGCCCTACGGCGAGAGACAAAAGTGTTCAAACTCTGGCGAGTGTAACAAAGACGATCGCGCTAATAATGATCACCGATCAAGATCCGATCCATTCGACGAAAACCGAAGGCTAAATAGAGATATGTGGAAAGATAGATGACCTGTGTGTTTATGAGTGTTGGATTACATGTCGAGATTTGTATCTAGTCGCCAAAATGTAGAAAAAAGAAAGATGATCACCCAAATGATTTCATGTATTGCTTATTCGCTCAATAATCGGGAGTATTAGATTTTAACTTCGAAAATCCAATCCTTTCTAGGCCACAAAGATAACCTATTTATACTGTATTGGTCGACGTGATGTCCGTTGGATAAGAACCACGTGGTTTCATCTCCTTAACCGAAGCCTCACATCACTGTCAATTCTTACAATTAATATATTGATAAGAGGTCAGCCACCCTATAAAATATGCTAACACACATGACATTCTTTATTACAAGTGTTATATCAATCACTTCTAAAATATCTTCAAATATGTTGTAAAAGACAGTGTCGGCTTCATTGAGCTTTGGATGTTCTGAGAGCTTCAGAGAGGCCCTTATGTTGGTTGTCCAAATGGGGAGCTTCAGCTCTTTTATTTGTTTCCTCAAGCAATTTTTCAACCCAAGTTATGGTGCTTTCGTCTTTTGAGGTAGTGCCTCGGAAGGAACCTCGGCTGTCACACGAGTTTTTCGTATTTGACCAGTTGGACCTTCGTTTGACTTTTCTGTTGACTTTTTGCCTACGTGAATTGCTATGTGGTACTTTCATTTTGAGCTTCGGTAGCCAGGCATAAAGGAGATACCAAGAAACCTAGTGAAGATCTGGAGTCCAAGGTTAAACAACTCGAAGGTACGCCACTGGCAGCAATTCTTGGACTCCTCGGGATGAAATTGATAATGTTAATCAGGATTTTCAAATGAGCAAGAACAAAAAGATGTTTCCAATTGTAGATGAAAGGGATTATCCTGTTAAAAAGGTGAAATTTTGTGAAAGAGCTGATGGAAACCCTTGTCGTGAACAAATCAAGAGAATACTTTACAATGGTAAAGGAAAGGGAAAAGTGAATTCTAGTACTAATTGTGAGATGCTGATCAAGAAAAAGAACAGTGGACTGGCAGCCGAATCTGTCCCTCCGACCAGGGGCGGAATGGGGGGAGGGGGCCCATTTATTTTTTTTAGTACAAAAAAAAAAATTGTTGTGTAATTTTATTTTATTTACGTATTAGCCCGGTCCTGGATCCGCCCCTGCCTCCGACCATGACACCTGATAAATACAGTTGCAGCGCTTGTGGCAAGAATTTTCCTCCACTGGACACTGATCAAGCCACAAAATGTTCGAGGTGAAGATTTTCAACACCATTCATGATCAGTCTTAAAATGGAGCTTCTTAGTTTAAAATGGTCCAAATGCCAATGCCATCAAACAATTGGAAGTAAACAATGTAAGTGAAAAAGCAGCTTGTAGCTTAGAAACGGTTTATTATTATACTTAAAACACTGCTTTGTAACAATACTTTCCCTTCTGGTCACTT
>CAIGRP010009183.1:0-11040 GCA_903798385.1 Fraxinus cuspidata | reverse complement strand
TTGATAGTATTTACATGCTGCTTTGCTTTCTGGAACTCTATCGGTCAGACGACCAGTTTGAACCAATTTAAAATGGTCCCAATATTTTGCCTGCTTTTTTCTCTTCCTCTTCCCTCTTACATCGGGAATATCTAATACACGTTCATCATCCTGTTCTGCCACTAAAACATCAACGTCTTCTAAATCAATTGGATTACTAATTCCAAGAGCATCGAGATTCGGAATATTTTTTGGAATAGGTAATTCATTTAGACCGGCGAATTCATTCCGAAATTGACTTTGGGACGTGATAGGTGATTCGCCTTCAACACCAAACAAGTTTTCAACAGACGAGCGTTGATCCATTTGTGAATTGAAAATTTGTAATGGGATAATTGATATTGAATAATTAAAATTGAATGTTGAAGTAGAATTGAGAAATGAATGTAAATTATGTAGTAGTGCAGAAAATAGATTGTAAAATTAAGATTATAACTCAATAATGTAAAATGTTGAAGAGAATCAAGATATTAGAAATTTAGAGAGTAGAGAATGAAAGATTAATAGTTAGGTGGAAAAAATATAGATTAATGGAAGGGTATTTTATTTATAAGGAAAAAATGGAATTGAAAAAAAAAAATTGAGTGACCGTTTCAGAACGGTCACTGAATTTTGTTCAGTGACCATTTTGGTCATTGATTTTCTTTTTTTTTTAAATATTTATTAGGAGAGCCACCAGCAGAGCCTGCTCGTGGCTCGCCTTTTAAATGATCCCATGAGCCGGCTTGTGGGCTGGCTTGACGAGCGCTCGCCTTAAAAATGAGTCGAGCAAGCTCGGCTCGGGCTCGTCTTTTGACAAACCTGAGCGGCTCGTGGCTTGTTTTTTCACAAGTCGAACGACCAAGCCGACAAGCCACTCGACTCGGTGACACCACTAGTTCGAGATCCGGTGGGTGAAACAAAAGTTGATCACGCTATCAATGATTACCAAACAAGGATCAAAACTAATAACGAAAGAGATCACTAGAGTATGTGGAAGGATAACTAGAATACGTGGAAGGATAGAAAAAGAGTGTATTATAAATTATAAAATCATCTACTTATGTAATTATTCTACCAAGTGTATGATGAAAAAATACAAATACAAATGCGTGTAAGAGTTTTAATTCAATATTTCTTCTTGATTCCACACTTGGGAGTTCAAGACATGAGAAAGTAATAATTCTCACTCTAATTTTTCCAACCCCTTCTAAGTTAAAAAGTGGATCTATTTATAATGCCTTGACTGATGTGATGTCCATTGTATCTGAGTCACGTGGCCTCATCTCCTTAGTTGAGGCTTCACATCATTGTTTATTCGTACAATTATACATTGATAAGGGGTCAGCCACCCTACACAATAGACTGACATCGTGACATCTTTTATGACAACTATTACATCAATCGCTTCTAAAATATATTCAAATATCTTGCAAGAAACAATGTTGGCTTATGAGTTTCGGATAAACTGAGAGCCTCTGAGGTAGTCTTCTGGGTAGAGGGTTTCAGCTCCTTTCTTCGTCTCTTCAAGAAATGTCTCAGACCAAGTGCGGTATTTTGCTAATTGAGGTAGTGTCTCGGTATCTGTATAATTTTCTTGCATCTTGAACACCCTATTCTTTGTTGACTTTTCTATTGACAATCTATCCACGTGGTATGCTAAGGGCACATTGACTTAGAGCCTTGGTAACAAGGTGTAACAATAGTCCCCCAAGTCTAGACATGTTTATTTATGTAATGCATGGACTTTAGAAGTAGATAAAATTTCATCAATGGGTGACTTACATCATGTTGCAATCTCCAATGTGCATGACTTGTGCAAACATCCTAATAGTGCTATTTTGAATTTGTATACATGGGGACATCTCGCTTTCTAGAACAATGTTGAAGAATGGTTAGTAGAGAAGAGGAATTCTCAAGTGCTCTGCAAGGCTGGAGTGCGTTTGCCCAAAGTGCTCTTCCAAGGCTGAAGCTTCGTCCTAACTGGATGAAGATGTTTGTGTTTTACTCTCATGGTCTCAGTATTGATAATTACAAGGAGCTTGACTTTATCATGTTTGTGGAACATGAGACATCCTTAGTTATTACACCCAAATAATTTGCTATCGTGGTACATTTTCAAGAAAAGACAACTAAAGCGGTTCAACTTCCTATGCACGCAACCGTCGTCATTTTTAATGCGCAATCATGGTTGTTTCCCACGTGCTTAGAGAACTTCAGGCACACAAGGGCATGTGGATCAGATGCTTTAATCTGAACTGTAGAAGACGAAACGGCAGACGTGATGAATAACTCAGATTTAATGTTCAAACGAATGGTCAAATGACCCGAATCGATATCGAATGGTTGGCATTAAGAGGCCATACCTAAAGGCAGACATTTTTGGAAAAAAACCACTTTTTCTTTTTACGAATCCAGCGTTAGCATTCTTTGAAATCTCGAGTTTTTTTTCTCCGTGTTTTCTCAAGAGCTTTCTACTTTTCTTCCTGGTTTTTAACTTCTCTTTTCCTTCTTCCTCGCCTTTCCTAGTGTGTTTGTAACCTTTTTTTTTTTTTTGGTGTTTCATCATTCACGATCCCTTTCAACTTATAAGTATTATATATATATATGTGTGTGTGTGTGTGTGTGTGTGTGTGTATATATGTGTGTGTGTGTGTGTATATTTTTTTTTTTTAAAAAAAGATTTTAATTAATGGCATCCTCTACTTGGGGGACGATGTGGATTTGAGTGAACTAGCTGGTGAGATGGGGTTACAAATTACCAGACCTGGTTAGGGCAGTTCAAGCAGGGCGTATTGTTGCTGCACTTGGGGAGGATATGAAAGACATTGGTATAGCTTGGAGTCAGCCAAAATCCCTATTTCTGTAGATCCATCCCATTTAGTAAATCTTAGGAAAAAATTCAGGATCCCATACGACATAGAATTTCTCACCCCCACTCTTGATGAGTGAGCATGCTATCCTAGGCCAGGTTGTGTCGCTATTAGTGAGTTTCTTTTAAAGGCTGGGCTTTGCCTGCTTCTTCACCCTTTTTTCCGAGCTGGCTCCCACCCAACTCGTCCCTAATGCCTGGGTCTAGTTGGTGAGGACATACTTCCTTTGGAAGGAGACCTCCATAGGTGAGGACATGCCTTTTCACATTTCTCTGTCAATTTTTCAGCCCCGTGTCTTAGGTAAAGTGGATTCTAAGGGGTGGTACTTCTTGTGTCCGTGGGGATCATACTCTCCATTTGTTTTGGGCATGCCTTCCTCCATCAAAGGATGGAAGCAAACATTGTTCTGGGTCTAGGGGAGGTAGCAGGAGTGTGAGGGAATACCGTCCCTCACGTTAAAGTCCCAACTTCTTACCCTGAAGCCAATGAGTGTCGTTTTTGTGTTTTTTTTCGTTGGACTGATTGGATCTGATGCTCAACGTTTCTTTGTTTTCTTATAGGATTGGTTGAACATTTCAACCTTACTGAGAGTGACTAGGACACTCTTGCTAGTATATACCATCGATCCTCCTCCTCACGTGACTTCGATCGTCTAATCGTCTCTAGGATGTTTTTTGAGGAGTTTTACATAACGGCCATGAGGGATATAATTTCGCTCTTTTGATTTTTATCTTTATTTTTACCTCATTGTCTTTTATTTACTTGTATCTGATCCTATGTTTTACCTTGTAGAAAATTTTGAAAAATGAAAGCATCCTACCACGAATATGGCCACGATTCTTGCTGCCACTTCCACATCTAGGCATAAGGACATGAAGCCCTTATCTGTTGGAGCAAAATAGGTGAGGGACAAGATAGAGAGGGTCAGTAGGAAAGTTGCTAGCCAGGAGGACGGATGACCTCCCCAAGTTGACAAGGGAAAAAAGCTGGTCGTAGAAGAGCCAAAGAAAAAGCAAGTATTCTCTACCACCAAGGTGGGTGGCTCTAACAATATTCTCCCACCTCGCTCCATTGTCCCTCTTGGGAAAAAGTTCATGGTAGCATCGATAGTTGCAGCCTCTGGAAAGTAGAAGAGGCCACCTATCGTGGAGCTCCAAAGGCAGGAACATGCAAAAAGGGCAAAGTCCACCAGCGACTCCACTGCTTCAAAGGCCCCCTCAAGAAAGAGGCTCGCCGTCAAGACTAAGAGCGAGGAGCTGGCTCCTAAAAGTCTTTCTTTTCTTCCTTCGGAGGTTCAAACCGCCACAACCACCTTTCACAAATATTGGACGGTGAGGTGGCAAGACTTTGTGACTAGCGATGAAGTGGACGTCTTCTCCACGATGGTGAGCTAGGTGAGAGTTTGCCAATAAAGCCTCTCAGTCTAAGGAGACTACCAGCAAGGCCAAAGTTCAGGCTGAGGCGTTGAAGAAGAAGCAGGCATAAGAGTCTATAAAGCTCGCTTCTGCCTTAGCAGAAATTGAGAATTTGAAGAAGAAGAAGGTCCACCTATCCCAAAGCGAGGTGGCCTCCTTAACAAAGTGAGTAGAGACTTCTAATGCTCATTAGAAGCTGGCAACTGAGGCCTTGGAGAATGCAAATAAAGATAACTCTTTGTTGAAGGGGTAGGTGGGGGAGTTGAACTCCAAGATAGCCAGTTTGAATATGTGGAAACTACCAGGCATGACGCTTAGTCTGCTAGTAGTGATGCTGAGAAATGGTTCCTTGCCAACTTCCACTTGACGGAGGCATACCAAAGCTTTGTAATGTATTGGCGGATATATGCCTATACTGATATGACGGAGTGGTTGGAGGTCAACAGTCAAGGCATCACCACTTCGGAGTTGAGGGCAGAATTTCTTGAGGAGCCTGAACCAAAAACTCCAGCAGAGTGAAGCAAGTGATCGAACTTGAAGATGATGCAGTTGAACAAACAACTGAAGAAGTGGTTCCGAATGTCATACTCCATTTTGTGGCTCCTCATCCCACAGTTGTTTAAAGTTTAGGTCTTCTTTTTATTTTTATTTTATGTAAGTGGCTTCGGCCCACCAATTATAAATGCTTTTATTTAATGAAGTTATTTTTTTAATTCCCTTGTGTTTATTACTTTTGCTTTTATATAGTGACATGTTTGTCATTATGATTCGAACCTCTTATACTTTGATGATGTTTAAACTTAAAGTAACAAGCAACATTAGACTAAAAACAACATCAGACTCATGATAACATCAAACTTATGCATAATAGAATCAAACTGAAGTTCTTAAACCACTTCAGACTTATAGTAACAAATCGATACACCATGGATATCATCAATTAAAAACCAAACTTGCAATTTTATCTAAATGTTAGGAGGTCGTGCACCTTAACAAATTTCAGAACTCAAGTACATTGAACTTTAATGGATGGAATCAAACTTATAACTCAGCATAAATGTTAGGAGGTTTTGTACCTTAACAAATTTCAGAACACAAGTACATCGAACTTCAATGGATGGAATCAAACTTATAACTTAGCATAAGTGTTATGAGGTCATGTACCTTAACAAATTTCAGAACTCAAGTACATCAAACTTCAATGGATGGAATCAAACTTATAACTTAGCATAAGTGTCATGAGGTCGTGTACCTTTACAAATTTCAGAACTTTAAGTACATCGAACCTTAATGGCTATCTTTTGTTTAAAACTTTGTTTTTCATTTCTCACTAGTATAAGCAGTTCACTATTCTTTACTTTCAAAAGCATGGGGTTGAGTGGTTCATCCATGCTTAGGCTTCCTAAGCCACCTATGTTGCTAAAGGTGTGTTAGACTTCATGAGTGCATACATGGTCCCTTTAGGGTCTAGTTCTTTGTTGAGGTGCTCATGCTTCTATGCATAGAGACGGTTCCAGAGGCTTCTCTTAGGTCTTTTGCCTCTTTTGTGGTACTTTTAATAGATGAACATATTTGATAAAAGCTACTTTTATTCAATCATAAACTGTACATATAAGATATTTATACCATTACTGATAGTACTTTCGTAGATGTTCTACATTCCAGGGGTGAGGCCCTATCTTTCCATCCATGCTTTTAATAATGTAGAATCCTAGTCGAACCTCTTCCTTGATGCGATAGGGGCCTTCTCAATTAGGTTCGAGGGTTCTAGACTCATGCTCTTTAGAAGATAGAAATACCCTACGAAGCACCATCATATTTAAACGAAACAATCTCTTTTTTACTTTTGCATTGTAATATCTTTTCATTTTCTATTGATAGATGGCCAACTTTGCTTAAGAGTCATCCATTCTTTCTTCAAGAAGGTCAAGTCCAAATCTTCGCATCTCTCCATTAGATATTTCATTGAAATGAATTTGACGAGGAGATGGTAGTCCCACTTCTACTGGGCTCATAGCCTCAGCTCTATAGACCATAGAAAATGGAGTCTCTCCGATAGTAGTTTTGCTTGTAGTATTGATGGCCCAAAGGACTTGATTGTTTTGTTGACAGCCTCAACATGTCCATTTGCTTTGGACTGATGTGGGGGAGGAAAAGTGTTTCTTTATACCTAGTTCCTTGCATAAATTCCTGACTATCTTGTTGTCAAATTTTCAACAATTGTCTGAGATAATTGAATGAAGGATTCCAAATCTACAAATGATATTTTTCCACAAAAATTTGAAAGTGTTAGCCTCAGTGATTTTGGTAAGTGGTTCGGCCTCTACCCATTTGGTGAAATAATCAATGGCGACAATTGCAAAGCTTGAATTTCCTCTCCCTTTGGGAAGAGGTCCTATGAGGTCAATCCCACATTTAGCAAATGGCCAAGGGCTGGAGATAACATTTAATTCTTGGGAGGGTTACCTCTGAATAGTGGCGAAGCATTGGCATTTATCGCATTTTCGAACAAATTATTGTGCATCATTTTTTAAGGTGGGCCAATAATATCCTTACCTCAGTACTTTCTGTGCTAAAGACCATCCTCCGATGTGATTCCCACACATTCCTTCATGAATTTCCCGGAGCACATAATTAGCTTGCTCTCCCTTATGCATCGGAGTAAGGTTAATGAGAATCCACATTTGTATAGCATGCATCTAGGAGAACGAAGTGTGCAACTCGTCTTTTGAGCTTCTGGGCTTCATACTTGGTCCTTGAGGAAAGATATAATTGGTTTCATTCACAAAGGAGTATTTTCGACTCGCATTACCACCTCGCTAGTGGCAGTTGAGGGTTTGGAAAGATGCTCTATGGGGAATACCGCGAGTAGTTCTAAATCTTTATTGTTTGCCAATTTTGATAAGGCGTCGACACGTACATTTTCAATGCGTGGGATTTGTACGAGCTCGAATCTCTCAAAAGTGGGGATGAGTTCCATAACCAATTTCAAGTATGCAGCCATAGATTTATTCTAGCTAGGAAATTGCCATGTACCTAACTCACCACTAGCTGGGAATGGCTGCTGATTGTGAGTCTCCTAGCTTGCATTTCTCTGGCTAGTCAGAGGCTAGCGAGGAGGGCTTTATATTCTGCTGCATTATTGTTGGCCTTGAAACCGAACGTACATCACAAGTGAGCATATTTCCTTCTGGACTGACAAAGACCATGCTTGCCCATGACCCGTCTCTCTGAATGATCTACCTACAAATAGGCTCCATGTTGGAGGTTCAACAAATTCCATCTCTTCTTTTATTTTTGGAATAGGAGTGAATTCAGCCACAAAGTCTGCTAGAGCCCGCCCCTTGATGGTAGATCTTGGTTTGAATATGATGTGCAATTCACTAAGTTCTATAGCCCACTTTAGTAGTCTTCCCGAAGCATTGGGCTTCTGTAGCACTTGCTTGAGGGGGAATTTAGTCAATACCTAAATAGAGTGAGCTAGGAAATACAGTCTCAATTTTCGAGAAGCTGTCACCAAGGAGAGGGCTAACTTCTCCATGTCTGGATAGCGAGTTTCTGCTACTAAAAGTGCTTTGCTCATATAGATGAAGCGATTTAAGGCAGCTATGCGTCCTGTGAGGCTTTGTTCCTCTTTTGGTTTCTGAGGCGACCACATGTTAGTTAAGGCTTTAACATTTTCAAGGTTAGCTTCAATGCCTCTTTTGTGGTCAACAAATTGGCGCCGCTTGTGGGAAATCCTACTAAAACCACAAACATCCTCATGGAAAAATCTTGCTGGGAACAATTTGGTTACTCCCCTTTGGAAGAGGATTTGTTCTTAAAATAGAACAAAATGAAGCCCCAAAGGTTTAGGACGACATCTTTTGAAAGAATATGAGCTCAGACCATGAAACCCATCCCGAAAGGGTGAGAAATAATCCCACTGAAGAGGTTCTACCAGTGGTCACTCCAGCAGCTCGGCAGTGACCTCACCACCATTATAGGCGTGGAGGAATAATGTTAGTTAACCAACTTAACCGGGAAGTAGCAACCATGGCTGCCAATGTGAATAACATCACCCATCAAAACATGGCCATGTAGGAACTTTTCACACAAATGTAAGGTCGAAGAGGTCCACCTATTCCTCCTTATGCACCACATTATCCTCAAGAGGATGAGGCTCAAAGTCAAAGGGTCCCATCCCATAGGCAAAACCAAGAAGTATCCCCCAATGAAAAGGAAGTAGAGGTAGACTTCTCCTCAAATTGGGCATCAGGCCTACCCACTGAGGCCTAAGAAGACATGGAGGATGTCTTCTCTCCTGAATACGAGCCCGAGTATATGCCATAAAAGTCTGAAAGTGTGTTTGACAGAACGAACCCTGTAGCTCCCAGGCATAGACCGTTCCAACCACCACTTGTGCCTGGAAATAGACCTCAGTCACCGCCTCTTGAAACTCAACAACCAGAAGAAAGGTAAGGATATTCTCCCAAGTTACAATACCCAGAAATAGGTAACCTGGGAAGGAGAAAGCGAGAAACTAGACAGGTCCATCACACCCCCACTAAGATTTCAGGTTGATGAGGTTGATTCGGACCCCCAAAGATCATGTGACCTAGATGATGACAATGAAAACTTGCCTTTTTCACAAGAATTGAGGTATGCACATGTCCCAAGTTATTATCTGTCACCAACAATACAAAACTACGATGGAAGAGGTGACCCGACCAACCACCTGAATAGTTACAAAATACATATGAGCTTGAGAGGCACCTCTCCCACTGTCAAGTACAGACCCTTTTACCTCACCTTGGATGGAGCGGCCGAGATTTGGTATAGTAGGCTACCCCAGAGAGTATTCAGAGCTAGCCACAATTTACGACTACATTCCTAAAAAGATTTGCCATAAGCAAAGAGGGAGAAGCTCACATCCAACGTCTTCAGGACATGAGGCAACAGTCTGGAAAAACACTGAAAAGCTTCCTGGCCTGTTTCACTGACGAAATGACATACTGTGTTTAGGTTACAGACCGGGAAGCATTATCTAGACTGAGAGGTGGTTTGAACATGAACACCTTATTTTGGAAGGATGTACAAAATCAAGACCCTGCCAATTATGATGTTTTACTTAAAATGATGAGGCGATAAATCATTAATGAATAGTTAATTGACCACCAAAATCGAGCTAGTAGGTGTCTCTCCCTCCACAAAGACAATGTGGGAAATGACCAACCTCCCACCTAATGGACCATCAATGGAACCAAGCTGGGAATGAAATCGCCCCCAGCGCCAGGCAATCGCTAGTCACGGCCACATTTAATGCCGTACCCATAATGGCCTATGAAGACATGGAGCCCAGAACCAATACAAAATAGAAGGAACCTAGGCAAAAAGCCCCTCAAAGAGGAAAAGGTCAGGGCGGGGCCCAATCCCCAAAAACAGGCCAAACACCCCTTAATATTGCTCTTACCATCATTCTTACAGTCATGATACATCAGATTGCCAGGAAATTGCCTTACATCAAAGGCAAATGAACGTACAAAATGACCAAATAAATATCTGCCTCGTCTCTTCCAAGGCAGGATCATAGGTACATGCATGAAAAGGCAACTCATCGTCGGGAGTCATCTCCAAGGAAGAGAAGGAACCGCGACAGGGAATGACCCAGGGAAGGAGAATGGCAATGTACAAATCCTTTGATTTATGAAAAAATGCCCCAATCCACGAGATTGATACTATTATTGAAGGACCTTATGTAGGGGGTGATACGAGAAACTATGTAAGAGAAGCTACAATCCCTCCGATGATGAATTACATTGCAGATAATAATTCACAGGGGAAACCATTGCCCCCCATAACTTTCACTCAGGTACATACCGAGGGGATACACTATCCCACCATGATGCCCTTGTGGTAAGGATAGTCGTAGCTCGAAACGGGTTAAAACAAATGTCGGTGGATAATGGTAGCTCTGTCAATATCTTGTTTAGAACTACCTTCAACAAAATGATTGTCAACCACGAAGTAACCCCCATCGCAACCCCCTGTATGGTTTCACCGGGGATAGCATCATCCCATGAGGGAAGATCACCCTTGCCTTGGAGATGGGAGAACCTCTTCAAATAACTTTAAATTTCATGGAATTCCTGATAGTGGATAGTCGATCAACTTATGATAGGGTTATATGGAGACCTGATCTAAAAGATGGCAGCCACCTCTCTTCATCACCTATGTATGAAATTTTCCAAAAGAGCAGGGGATTGCCACTGTGAAGGGTGACCAAAGGGGAGCTTGGGAATGCTACTTAAACTCCATAAGGAAGGTTGAACCGAGGAATGTCAACGTGGCGCTTGTAAACGTCCACATGGTAGACATCCAGGAAAAATCTTGGGTTGGAAGATATTGAAAAGAGGATTACAAAACATCAAAAATCTTACTTCTACTCCGATGTTGAAAAGAGGATTACAAAACATTCAATTGTAGTAAAAATATGATTATTATGGGTCTGATTATAATTCTTACTTCTACTCCGAGTGCGCAACATATATCATATCAATAATTGGCCAATAATATAGTAATCCGGTTGTCAGCTCTAATAGCCCTGGGATAGGATTTAAGAATATATAATCCATGTAAGAAAATGAGGTTTCTTGATAATCAAGTAACTAAATAAAAAATGCACAATGAAATTCACATAGCCACGTAATTTTACAGCTACAAGGTACAGGGTATGTCACGACCCGTCCCAAAAT
>CAIGRP010009182.1:0-29107 GCA_903798385.1 Fraxinus cuspidata | reverse complement strand
GAAGATATATTCATGAAAAACTCAATAAACAAAATCTTGTTAGAAACATAATTGTATTATTTGTTATAATCAAAATAAGTGAAGTTATATTAAATCATATGTCAACAGAGACATGTCATACCCCATTTATTTAGATAACAATACACTCACCTGTATAAAAATAAAAATTGAAGACTCGATCTAGACATACGATTGCACATCTTTTTTTTACTTGATAAAATGGAATAAACATATTCACAACAAGAACCTTGTATATTCTCACCCGATCACCTATGATATTAATATAGTATATCAAGACAAAAAAACTATAACCATATTCCAATATATTTACTTTGAGATTACAAAAGTATTTACCATACCATTTCAAGAGTCACATATATACAATACAAGATCCCCAACATATAAGATAACAGATTATAAGACCAAAACATTAGCCCACAAAATAATCATATAGGTCACCATTCATGTACATCGAATTTTGGAATCCCGTAACACTTCACAGCTAGCCATGTCTTCTATGAAGTTTCATACTCACCTATAATGCAAAAACTACATGAGCTAATGCTCAATAAGTAATGCATGTCATGGGCATGAGTAATATGCGTATATGAAATCATGTCATTTCTTTAGAAACATTATACTAAAAATGCATCATATTTAGATATTAGTCAAAGTTAGCTCAAAATAATTTCATTTGAAATATTTTCCTTTCATTTGGCCTTTGACCCACCTATTATATATCGGATAGAGCTGTGCACAATATCAATATTAATAATAAATTGGCCAATATGATATTGACACGGTCGAATGAACCATCACATTGTGACCACTAGAGGTGCATTCCCTAAGAGTCTTTATGATCACCCAACAGTATCCCACCCACAACGCCAATAATCATAATATCACAAATGTACAGCCAAGTGATCTACACTCCTGTGACCACCAAAAGTACATCCCGTATCTACTCTTGCGATCACTCGAGAAGCCTCACTCGCAATGCCAAAACATATCACATAAGCATACCTCACATGCCTCAGTGTCCTAGTGGTGGTCTATAAAATATTTTATAATGTAAAATTATTTTTTTTTCCAATTATGTCGTGCATCCTAGATTACCGTCTATGGACATATGTCATGCATATACTTGCAAATGTTCATAAAAATATACTCAATGAAACATGTATTCAATCACGGTGACCAACATACTATATACATTAAGTTCATTATCAAAGTTTAAATGTCAAGATAATAATCGATAGAAACTAATTCAACAAATACTATGTTTTTGTATCGTAGTTACAAATGAATTTTTACATACATTTTTGCTTGTGTGTGTACGCTTTCTACGGATGTAGGTCAAGTCCCATTTTCACCTAACATAGAATATACAATAAGTTCATTATCAAAGTTATATAAAGGTCATGATGATAATCGATAGAAAACAATTCAACAAATACTATGTTCTTACATTGTAGTTATCTATGGATTTTCTTACATTTTTGCTTGTGTGTGTACGCTTTCTACGGGTATAGGTCAAGTCCTAATTTCACCTAATGTCAGAAGACAACAAGTATCATTATCTAATATCAAACACGATCATCAATTTTATAGCCTTAACACACACAAACCCCTTGCTACGAACATTAATGCCAAAATAATTTAAAAAAATGTTATCACTTCAAGTTACCGATTGTAACCCAAAACAGTCGCATAAACTCTATTATTTTTCGAGTCTAATTATGAATGTCATCATCGAATTGTTTCTAACTATCTAACTCTCATTAAAATTAATTTTCGAAGCCTTAGAAATGACTGTGAACAAGTAAAGGTTGAAATTATATAAAATCTGAAAATGGACAAAATATGTTTTTCAGTTTTAGTTGTTGTCTGGTCTAGTTTCATTCATCTTTTCACACCCTTAACAACCTTCATTCATCCCCAAATTTTTACCACACTTATATGTATCATGTATATGAAAGTATTCATGCCATAATTTCTCTACAAGTACGGGATTTTCAGCCTTAAGTCCTTTAACAAAACACCGAATCAGTCAAGCTTACTATGACTGTCTTTTGTGTTCATTACATTATCACGTCACAATACATTATCTTCCAAGTATTACATAAAATCCAAATTTGAATGACTAAAATTCAGCAACCATAAATTTCTGCCCAGGGTTATTTAACTCAAGTTCTTGCAAACTAATTACCCCTCTTTTGTTGTCATAAAATCATCAAAAGCACTCTGACATAATCTTAAGAAAGGTCGGAGGTTCAAGAGGTATAAAACCCTCAAATATAATAAAGAAAAACCTCAAAATCGTGATCTAACTCGCATGCCCAGAACTTTCAATTTCAATTTCTTGTTTTCTGCTTTTCTTTGGCTTATTTTCTTTCTTTTTCATTAAGAATCAATTGGGGATGATTTGAAGAAGTTAATCTCTTATTTAGGAGGAAGAGATTAGGTCTTTAAGGGCTTGGGTCATGAATAATGCTTATGAGTGAAGAAATTGGCTATTGAAAAGAAAAGTAGCCCAAGCATGACGTGTTCCAAACATGAGGTGGTTCCTTGTAGTAAAATCTAATGTTTACCTTGCATGTCCAAATCAAGTGTATTTGACCTTCTTTTTTTGTTGACGTAGGAACCCGCAGTCGCTACCCGCCAGTGGAACCCCGACCACTGTGAGTGCGCACTAGGTAAACACTTTTCATGTGCAGTAGTCCGCAAACCACACAGGAGAGGTAAACCGCACTAGGCAAGCCCGGTGCAACGAGCTCGACCAAGGAAGTGTTGAAAGGGTATTCGAACTCGTGACATTTGGTCTTCGCGTTCACTTGCTCCACCAACTTCGCTACCCCCGAAAGGGTTGTATTTGACCTATTTTAACGTGTCTAAAACCTGATTCAATTGCCCTATGATCCTAAAATAATTTTGAGCTAATTCTTTAATCGTTCATTCAATTCCTTATCCAATTAGCGCCCGATTCTCGACCGATTTCAACAATTTGCAGCTCAATATTTATAACGTTATCTGAACCTTATATTATTATATTGTGATCATGTCACTTCAAGTCTCATGTCCCAAATATGTTAAAGACTTAATTAGGATTTAGGGTAACCTTGATCAATCGAATCAAAAGCTTGTAACTTTTCCGATAACAATTTCAACACTTTAAAGATCAATTTAACAAATCAATATCCAACATCTCAATTAACCAGAATTTCCACCATAGCTTAATGTAAGATTCACCACTTTAAGTTGAGGAGGTCAAAGACTAACACCATATAAAGATATTAGAACCTAAATGATCAAATTCACCATTATATGAGAGAACAATTACGAACTATTGATGCAAATGCATCTAGCAATATGTATGAATTATATTGTCCAAGGGTGTAAAGTGAAGTTTGGAGTATTACAAGATATAAGTCCAACCTCACAATGCTTTTGGCATTTTATAATCCCTTGTAAGTTAAATTAAGAAGTTCTAGATTACTTTTTGACCTCAATAGTTGGTGCTAGAAAAGAACGTCCCTTGTGAATCAAACAGTATTCTAAAAAATAAAAGTTCAAAAGTAGCCTTCCCATGAAACTTCAAATCTTTTCCCATCAAAATAAGCCAAAATCAAAGTTCAAAAAGCTATGACGACTCTAGAACAAGAACGCGAAATGTAGATAAGCACGATAGTTTCATAAGGTATATGGACGAGAAACTTCCATGGAAAATGCCAACCAAATGGTTACTAGCATCGTTGTGATCGAGAATATGACTAAGCCATGCATCGCATTGAACAAAATCAAACTACCACCATTTGTGTTGTAGAAATCTGGATTAAATCTCTCATCTTGCTACAAAGGAGACCGCTTCCCAATTAGGAAACGATTGCACTTTCCAGAGGATCGACCAACTAGAAAAAAGATGCACGAGACTATGCTGGACCATCTACCTAGAAGATATCCACTAGACAAAAAGGGAACGTCTTTAATCACTTAAGCTCATACAATCAACCTAGGAAAAATGAAGGAGAGAATCCCTCAAATGATTGACCCATCTCATTACCTCATGTCCTATTAAATGCTTACGGTTATCAAAATAAACTACAACAAATGAAAAGATGCAAAGTCAGCCTGGAGACGAAACAAAAAAAAGTGTCGAGGGACCACTTTGCAAATAGACTCCCTTCCTAGATGATATCTTATCTGAACCACAACCTAAAAAGCTCACAATGCCTTAACTAATAGGATACGAAGGAAATAGTGACCTAGTGGGTCACTTGAACAAGTATACTGCCTTGATGGTTCTCCAAGGTGCCAACGATCACATGCAGACAGTTTCTTCTAACATTTGGAGATCGAGCTCATGTGTGGTTCAAAAAGCTACCGCGAATGTCTATAAGGAGTTGGAATGACCTAGCCACTTTTCTCACTCAATTTATGGGGTCCCAAGCTCGAACTGTCTATAAGGTCTATAAGTATCAAGCAATGTCGTACTAAGTCCCTCAAGAGAAACCTCAATAGGTTTAACAATCAAATACTTGAGGTGGAGATCTCTACCTTCAGCTTGTGGCAGGGACGATCTACTGGATTAAAGCATTACAATAATTGATGGCTCCGATGATGCTGGTCTTCACGGCATCTATATTGACTAATAGTCTTCTTTAGTAGAAGTTCAACTCTTTTGCTAGTACCTTGATATTGTACTTGACCTCGATATGGATTATGTACCTCACATTCGAAGGCGATGATTCATTGTGTATGAAGTTCTCACTGGTTTGGGAATTTTCCTTTTTAAATAGTTTACCTCGAACAGCTAAGATGAAAAGGTGGGCTCGATAAGTGATACTAAAGTGTGGTCCATTTTCTTCATGCTAGACCTTTAACATCCTCATAAGCTTTTTGTTTCCCAACCACCATTGGTTGTGCTCAGGACTCAACTTTTTTCTTCCCATCCAGGATTACCTTAAGATCCTTCAGATTACTAGGCTAAACTTGAGATGGACGAGTTGAGGTTACTTGACGCTAAAAATATAAAAATAAGGAGGACGGATAGATGGAGAAATGCGTATTTGAAAGCTCTGATCAATCACCATGGAGCCACTAGTGTTCAGCTTCACGCTAGCATAATACCACCTAAACCTCAACCATCTTCCTTAAATTGGTAAAGAAAGTTGATCTATTTAAATGAGGGCTTATGAAGGCGCAATTGTTCCACAAAATAAGTAGCCTAAAGATCATCCTCGACCTATTTGGATGGATTTGGTTCGAATCTACTACCCATGCTCCCGAGTATCTCTTAATAATCGATGGGAAAGAAAATGTCAACCATGTATCCAATATGGTACTATTATGGCACGAAACCATTTTAGAAGATCATCAGCTCTATCCTAAAGAAAAGGTTGGAAAATTTGAATTTTTTCGGCTCATTAGACTGCATATGCCACTCTACCAACTACTTTCCAGCTACTAGACTGGAATTTCTTATAGTAGCAATTCGATTGTCTAGGTAAGATGGCTATGATGTCCTCTTCCTAAGTAGATGTCTCGACCTCATCTTCTTCTACCTTCGTCTCCCTCACTCTAGCCAACGGTAGGAATGTCTCTCTTACTAAAAGCTAGACTCATCTTGATCCCTTCCAGATTCCTAACTCATGTTGGGTCTGGCCCAATGTCAACTCATCATCCTACCCGCCCTCTCCTTCTTAAGAAGAGTCCATTTCTTCTTCCCAACTTTTATCCTAAGACAAGAACGAAGCTAGCATAAAAGAATTGTGGGGCAAAAATTTAAAACTATTAGGATTAAAAAAAAAATCTTGAAAAAGTCTTGGTAAAATTTTAAATTTTAAATTTAGTGTGGGGCAGCTGACCCCACTATCCCCACACTAAATCCGTCCCTATCCTAGGAAATACACTAGGAATTCTCCTTGTTTGAATCCATACTTACTTGGAGAATAGTATATGCAAAGTAGAAGAAAGTAAAAGAAAAGAAGAAGACGATGGATTACCTTGGGAAGAACTGAGGCTTACTTTCGGATGCACAAACAATCGAAAAATCATCGACGACAGGAACTTAGAAAATCTCGCTTTAAAAAGAAAGGAAATTGGCGAAGTAGGAGAAAACACAAGTACAAATGAAGTGAGTTGTGAAAAGAGGAGCAGAAATAACGATTTCCCATTATTGCACATGAGGGAAGCCTCGCTCGACAAGTTTGACATACCACTAGAAAAACATTCAAATAGCTGCACAACACTACATCACCTTGAGGAAGATAAGCTCAACTAGGTTCTTGTTGGGACCTCACCCAAGCGCGGACCTTAGGACACTTATTGAACACTTAGCTTCACATCAGAAAAAAGACCCCACTTAACCATGACCCACTTATGACATCAATCACCATGTGTCCACCTCGAAAGTCATTTGAGTTCCATAACTTATGATCTCGACGACTCATTGTGGTCGACCTCAACTTGTGAGTTCAGTTCATCACTTTGATCAAACTCAAGTTTGGTTAATTGATCACTTAAGAAAGATATTTAACTTTAATGAAACAACAACCGTTCAAGATGGAATATTTGTCTTTGAACCATTCAGACCCACCAATGAAAAAGAATATACGGTACGATAGGTGGCAAACCTACGACTTAGGTTAGCATTGCACAATTGCTCTTTCCTGATCTGTCAATTACGAACCAATGATGTGACAATCAGATCATTTAGCAATTCAATAAAAATATAAATAATTTTCATAGTTGGAAATTGACGGTATCAATAAGGAAGAAAGTCAAAACGAAAATGCTCTCCTTTCTTTTCTTTTTTTTTCAAGGTTGAAATGTAATTTTGCCTCAAATAAATGTTCGAGACAAAAAGAGCACTTCTATGTGTACAAAAAAAAAAATTCACAGGAGGTGGGACCCATTTTTTGTAATAATTAAATCACATAGGGCCCAGCCCCACGTGACAGTCCGTAATTTTCACAGAAGAATTTCTTCTGTACGTGGAGAAAAATTCAAACAAAAAAACAATTTTCATCCAATACAAACGAGTGCTGTAGACACGTGCACAGCATATGATCGAGGAGTCCCGGATTTAACTGGTCGGCATATCGTCTTCCAACAACCTGTCCCAACAGAGTTGGCGCCTGAAATTTCAATAGCTGATTCTGGAATCTTTGTCGCTATTGAAATTGGTTCCAATGCCAAATTTCAATTAATTCAAAACTGAATCTTCCTTCGGTTTTTTTCCTTAATTGTAATTATCTGCTCTTTTCTCTGCTGTTAGAGGGATTAATAATCAATCAATATTCGCGCGATCATACATGGCTAACCCACGGCGGCGCCACCAGCACTACAGCCGTGTGCGGTATCTTATCCCGGCCATCTCCTCCATTTCCTCAGTTCTTCTCCTTCTCTTCATTTTTCTCTCTTTCTTCGCGCCTTCTCCTGTCCACAATGATATTTTCCATCCTTCGCAACACTATTTCTCGGTATCTGTTTTTCCCTTTCGATTTTATTTATTTATCCATCTATGTCATTGAATAATGGGTTCTTTTTAATGTGCAAATGCATTTTCACATTGGTTTTACTTCTTGTTTTTTTAGAGGAATTATGACGTTAATGAAGCGAATGAAATGCCAGTTTTTCGTGTGCCGGTATGGGTTTCATCTGAATTTGTTTCCTTTTGTTTTAATGGTTTGGATTTAGTTGATTGCATCTTAGTTTTATATCTTTCTAAATGTGATATGAATTGGGTGCTGAGGATCTAGATCAATGGAGGAGTATATGATCGTGATATTTGGAGTTCAAAAAACGCACAATTTTACAATGGATGCAGCAATGCAAGCAGTAAATTTGCAAGTGCGTGAACCTCATTACAGCTTTTAACTTCCTTTCTCATTGACACATACATGCATACATGTATATAATTTGGTACGCTTCTATGCTGTTGTTTTTTGGTTATATTTGTTGATTTTAGAATGTATTTTGCTTATTGAGATTTTCTTCTGTCTTGTGCTTTCAATTGACCATTTTACTGAACATTGGCCAAATATTGCTGTTCCAATAATAGAATCTGAAGACGTCACACAGCCTAACCGTTACCTGGCAATTGCAACCAGTGGAGGTTTAAACCAACAAAGAACTGGGGTATGTTTTCCTGAATACACGTTTTCTTATTCATTTTTTATGGAGGAGTTTTTGAATATTTGATGACCATCAATCTACATATTGGAAGGGAAAATTGCCTTATATTTTCTTCACCTTCATGTTGGTTAATTGATTATGCAAAGGTAAAGACTTTATTGTCATTTTTGTGCACAATTGAATTCAACTCCAAATTGTTAGATCTAAGAAACTTACGATTTATTGACAATCAATTTTCACACTCATATTCACACTAATGCTGTAGTGTTGGGATCTGCATCTTTTCTTTACATACAAAAGATGAATTAGACAGATAAGTTTTCTGCCCTTGCTTTCTTTGTGCTTTTCATGTAGAGAGCCTCTTCAGTATTGAATCTCTATGAGAAAGAGTTATCTCTGGAACCATATAACGATGAACTAACTTATCTCCATTATCTCTGACCCTGCACATACAAAGGCTGGTGATTATGATGGTAAATACTTGCATAGTTGATAGAAAGTTTGGTGCTTTTTAGATGGGTGATATTTCATTTTCCTTTGACATTTTAGTGTTTTGTCACCTTTTTATCAAATCCTAAATGCCAGAGATGCATCATGAACATAGTCAGTCATGCTATTGTATATTGCATGCATTGAACATGTCATGTTGGAACCATTCATGCGTACAATTATTTGATAAAGCTGGATTTTTCCCAGTCATTAATAGATAATGGAACTTGTGGTATCTTTTGTTCTATAATTCCTTCTCTCCATGCCTTGCAAAGATATACACTTGGTGCATGTATGTTATGTTAGACCCAACGCTATAATATATAAGATTTTAGTTCATTGTTAATTTCTTATTACTATCTAGCGTTGTAGAGTACAAATTACCAGTCATTAGTTGTTATATTATATCTGAAACATTATATGCTGAAAAGTAGTTCTCGTAAATTTCTTTTTGTCCTCAACCATATGTCCTCTATTCTTAGTGAATGCTTTTAGGCATTGATTTTCGAGAAAGATAGAGGTACATATAATGGTCAATCTTAGTAGGCCATTTTATTTCTTTCCTACAAATGTATTAAGTATACTATAGATCTCGATGCTAAGTTCTGAATCTTAAGATGTTGCGTCTCATTTGGCAGATAACTGATTCTGTTGTTGCTGCTCGCATCCTGAATGCTACTCTTGTTGTCCCAACGCTGGACAAAATATCTTTCTGGAAGGATGATAGGTTAATTCTTGGAAAATTTGTTTGACTAAGCTTTAGCAATGTGATGATTTTGTCTAGGCTCGTAATGTTTCTTTCTTCTGCAGCAACTTTTCGGATATCTTCAATGTTGATTGGTTTATATCATATCTAGCAGAAGATATCAAAATCATTAAAGAGCTTCCACTAAAGAGAGGGCAGATATGGACTCCACATAACATGCGAGTTCCACGAAAGTGCAATGAAGGATGCTATATTAAGCGTCTATTGCCTGTACTTACAAAGAAGCACGTAAGCTAGTGGATTGCTTAAAATTTTAACCTAAAATAAACTCTTTTCTGTTTTATACTTTGGTTGGAAGATACACCATTGTTATGCATATAGATGCACAATGAAATTGTTGTAACTTGCAATATTTTTTTGTCCAATTATCATGTGTCAATTAAATGTTTCTCATGTATACATTTTAGTTATAAACTTGAATGACCAAGAATTTGAGATGGATGCCATGTCTCAAACATAATTGTGTCGCTGTATGGCATTTGTAGGTGTCAGCTCTTAGTGTTGATTTCTAAACTGTGACTTAGGGAGAGAGCTCTGACACAGCGGCATACTGCTTTTATGTCAACATGATACTGCTTCAAATTTAGGTGCATTTGAAGATTGAAGACTTTGAACTGTTTTACACATTTATCATACAAGTAGTCTCTAGTAGATGAAGTTCATCCATTTAGATAGTAGTTATGGAGTGAAATCTGAATGAGGAAAACTGAGATAATATGTGGAATCCACTTAAGAGCCCCTTCTTGTTGTTTTATTGGAACTGGAATTAACTTCCATCCACCAGGCCTCTTAATTACTTTCTTAGTTCAACATTTAGTTTTGACTACTAGGAATGGTATCACAGTTAATTGATATTCTAACAGTGAATTATGCCTGACCATGGTGTTACTGTACCATTGATGACTATTATTTGTTTTGTATTTTGAGCTACACTTTCAGAGATGCATAGTTTTGTTAAAATTTTGGCCCAAAAGGTTTTGCGGTTCCTATATCTATACCAACCCTCATTTTCTGCCTCCTTATTTCCCACGTTCAAGTTAGGGTAGGTATATCATGCAGAGCTGTTTGTTTTTTTCATTTTATCTAAAAGTTGAACAATGGTTTTTTGTGTTGATGACCTCCGATAAAAAAAAATATATGTCAAGTACTATTATACTTGAATTAGTCCTTGTTCTGGGATTAGGACCTTTTGAAATTCTCTACTCTTAACTATATTCTATTTTTTTGTTGTTAGATTATTGTTGTTCCAAGCTAGTAATGTATGGTATACTTTTGTGACAGGCGGTTCAGTTGTCAAAATTTGACTATAGACTTTCTAATAGGTTGAAGACAGATCTGCAAAAGCTTAGATGCCGAGTCAATTACCATGCTTTGAAGTTCACTAACCCCATCCTTGAAATGGGAGCAAAATTAGTGAAGAGAATGAGAATCATGAGCAAGCGATATATTGCTCTTCACCTAAGGTAATGAGACAATCCTTGCTTCTGTGGTTTTCTGATTTCTAGTTCTAGCCCTTTGAACGGTTATTTCAAAAGACAGATTCCTGTTTGGGACAAGGTGTTTGCAGACTGAAAACAGATTTGCTTTGTTTTGACAATTAATTGAACCCACTGCCATCTTATATATTGTGCAAGAATATTCTGTAGTTCTATGAGTTTTGGCTTTAAGAAGCTGATCTTGAGCGCCTTAGTCGGGGCGGGGCGGGGCCCATTTCCCGCCCCGTTTAATTTTTTTTTTTTTTCAGTTTATTAATTTTTTTTTTAGGCAGGGCACCCTCGCCCCGCCTCGCCAACCTGTTCGGGGCGGGGCGGGTTAAATTGCCATCCCTTCTTGACCTGCTTATCGCCATACCTTAATATGGTGATTTAACAAGAAAATTTGTTCTTTGATTTGTTGTTTTAACAAAGAAGAATTTTGCTTAATATGTTGTTTTAACAAAGAATAACAAAGATGAGAAAGTATCTCACGTCAGATTTTCTGTTTACAGGTTTGAACCTGATATGCTTGCATTCTCTGGATGTTATTATGGTGGAGGAGATGAGGAGAAGAGGGAACTGGGTAAATTACGGAGGAGGTGGAAAACATTACATGTGAGTATTCATATATTATTTTTGAAGATCAAATTATGTAAATCAGATTGAGTGATGCTTGTGATATATATTTGAAAAAACAATGATTTGTTGGTGAGGTTGGTCATCTTTGTTACACTTCCAGCATCTTTGATTCTTCCGTGTCCTTGCCATTTCTTTAAATTTTCTGCATTTGGCTTTTTAAGACGAGTTCTCGATAGCGGGGAAAAGATGGGTGTTTAAATCAATACCTCCATCTACAAGGAATAATTTAATGCTGTAAACAACTTCAAGGTTTTCCATTTGAATTAGGATATGATATGTGATTACTGTTCGAACCATTAAGCAATTTAAGATATTTATTTATGGGGATGTATTTGAAAGGTGTTTTGTGTTCATGTGTAGTTTAAAAGTACCAGGACAATCACCACAATGTGCTGTCAAATGTTGGAATAACGCAAACAAGTATTTTTCTGATTTAATGCTGGGATTCGAATAATATTTCTGAGTCTCATTGTGTATTTGAGTCTGTCTCCTCGTTTGCAGGCAGAGGAACCATGCTCATTTGTATATCCAGTTTCACAAAAAGTTCTATAATTTAACAGGAAATATGAAGCATATATGAGATATATTGTGGTTCAATTTGCAGACTAGCAATCCAGATAGGGGGAGGAGGCAAGGAAGATGCCCTCTTACTCCTGAGGAAGTTGGTTTGATGCTAAGAGCACTTGGATTCGGGAGAGATACTCATATATATGTGGCATCTGGAGAAGTATATAGAGGCGAAGAATCACTGGCCCCTTTAAAGGCACTTTTCCCTAACTTCTATTCTAAAGTAACAATATCAAGGAAGGAGGAGTTAGAACCATTTTCTGCATTTTCCGCTCGCATGGCTGCATTAGACTTCATAGTTTGTGACGAAAGTGAGGTATTTGTTACCAATAACAATGGAAATATGGCAAAAATTATAGCAGGGAGAAGGTATATGCTTTCTATTTTTTATTTTCTATCAGGCCTAACTTTTGGTGCAATCCGTCATAATTTTCAGTTGCTCATGACCGAGTTTATTTCTAATTTTTGCAGGAGATATTTTGGTCATAAACCTACAATTCGTCCAAATGCTAAAAAACTATACAAGCTGTTCATGAACCGTGATAACATGACTTGGGATGAATTCGCTTCTAATGTTCGTACATTTCAAAAAGGTTTTATGGGAGAGCCAAAGGAGATGAAGCCAGGGAGGGGGGAATTTCATGAATACCCAACTGCCTGCATCTGTGAAGATTCCAAGGCTAAAGAAAAGATGAGTCCAGGTCCACCAAAATTTGGTACGGTATCTGTTCCAGACAAGAGAAACGTGGATGTAGTTGTTAAAGATCAAAACATGGACAATGAATGGGAATGGTCTGATCCTGATTATGAGGACGGTACAAGTAATAAGCAACGAGAAGACTCATATAATGAAGCCAGCTTGGATGAGGAGCTCGAGTTGGATGAGTTGCTTTCGGATTGAATAACTTCGTGGGGACCCTTTCCATATGGAAATTCCGGCCCCCTCATACTTCTTCAACAAGGTGAATCGTCTTGTGGAAGAACGCAAATTTTGTTCAGAAAACACACTTTATATACACTTAAGACTTTTCCTAGAGTTAAAAATGCAACCTTCAGGGAGTACGAGGCACCTATTCTTTTGCGATTACAATGGAGGATTTAGCAAAAAAGGGCAGTGGTGGCTGCAGCAGAGCAAGAAGACTCAGCCAAACAGTTTGAGCAAACATGGTGAGACCATTAACTAATTGGAGGCATATTTATACATTCTATTAACATATTTTAGGCACATTTTTTTTCTGGTAGAGTAAGCCAAGTTTTTTGTCTTGTTATATAGAGCGTTGGGAGATTTTTGGTGGCCTATGTAAATTATTTTATTCTTTAATTTAATATTAAACTATCTAATATTCTACTTGTCCCTATAATAAATAATCTAATTATAATAATCTAATTACTGGCTCGAGTTCTGATTGGAACTACTCTTTTTATGTATTTCTAAGCCGAATTATTTTATTTTTTAATTTAATATTAAACTATCTAATATTCTACTCGTCCCTATAATAAATAATCTAATTACTAGCTCGAATTCTGACTGGAACTACACTTTTTATGTATTTCTCAACCGATCTCTTTGAATGCACAAGTCACATTTTTCTTCATCAGAAATATCTAATGTCATGTTATCTCAAGATTTGGATGAAGTTCATACCTCCTATTTGTTAGGTTTTAAGTTGTATTGACAATTCTTTAAATAAAATGATTATAATAAAAGAGTTGTAAAAGTCAAAGAGTCTTTTGAGGTGTTGTATAGATGAACTAGAAATCTTTGGGTTCGAGTATGGAACACGGAGAAAGAGTCACTGGATTTACACTAGCCTGCAGCCAAACTAATGCTCAAGCGTCCAAAACAGAATCATTGTCATTCGACTGTCTCTCGAGCTACACACGTGGCGCTCGAGATACGGTGTTATACGTGAAACCCTAGTTCGCAATTTTCAAGAGTTCTATTTATCATATACTATCCAAATACTTCATATTATAAATACACAATGCCCATTTCATTTTTTTGTGTGGTTGATCATTGATTGACCAAACATCTATAATAATTAAAAAGTGAATTGTTGCTTTTAATTGTTCACCCCCATTCCCCTCTAGGTGATTTTAGGGTCGAACTCGTAACTTTCACTATTAAATCTCTCCTTGGCGTTAGACAACTTTTTCTTTTTTTTTCTTTTTTTTTTCCGATAAAAAATACATTGTCTTCCCCTAGTCATTTATATTTTATGGAGAACAAAGGTATTGTATTCAATGTACATGAAACATGGTGTTTTATAAAGACATGAACATGGCTGGTGCTTTTTTTTTTTTTTACTCTTTATAGAATGTTAATCATAGTCCATTCACCTGTTGCATTACTTTCTTTATCATAATTATGAGTTCAGCTCTTGCTTGATCCTCATTATTTTTAAAATATATTTTTCTCTCTTCTTTTTAACAATACATTTTAAAAAATATTAATATTACACAAAAATCCAAAAATTTTTCTTATTTTTAACCTCCCATTTTCCATCAACCACTATTCAAAAATGCATTCTTTGCCAAATAATGGGGATCAAACAAGACCTGAAAAATACTATTATATTGCACAGTATTGTGCGTGAAATCCCTTGAATTCACGGTCATTATATATTTGTCTGTTTTGCATCTCTTCTAAGTGAAGGCATTGAACATATGAGTGAGTGATCTTTCTTCATTTTTGATTTTATACACTGCAATTGCAGATGGGTTTGTTAGGACGCGATAGTCATTGTTAGTCTTGACATACTCGTCCCTTCCAATCGAAGTTAGAATTATACACATACATTTTCCATCACAGTATGCAAGTATACACGTACACTTTCCTCCATGTCTAGGGAGTCAAACATTATATCGTCTAAGTGCCCATTTGACAAAAAATTTAAAAAGTCATAAGCTCTGTTTTTTTTACTAAAAAATTGATTTTAAGTATGTTTGGATAATCTTTTGGATGTACTTTATCGAGCTTTAGAGGAAAGTGATCAATGACAACTTTCTCATTAAACTTTTCAACAAGAAACATAAGTAAAATCCTAAGTATGCCAAGTGCGTTCAGGTTCTAATGACACGTTAATGCAAATTAGATTAAACAATATGATAAATAAGATTTGAAATTTTCTTTACTTTGTAGTACTATTCAATATTAATAATGTGTCACTCATTTAATATGTTATAAAAGTCAATGAATTCAAAAAAAATTTCTTACCTTTTGGATTGAGAATAGAAATTTGAGCACAAACTCTAAATCATTATTTGTGGATTTAAGATGATCATTTTGTAATGAATTTCAACCAAGAGAAATGGAAAAATGTTGTTGGTGGGTGAAGTGACATTGATCTTATCCAAATGCACAAGAATGAGTAATTCTTCAGGTTTTTGGCTTGCTCATTCAGTGGCAGAAATCTTATGTTTAGATCCACATGGAACTATTTTTGACCAAGAATGCCTTGTCATCTTTGTTTGACACGTAAGTTTCAAACATTTTCATCTTATCCGTTACGTGTCAAACATTTTCATCTTATCCGTGAATCTTTAACAAGTCATCAGTCAACCTGGTGCTGACACGTGGAATGGCAAAGAAAACATAAGATGCTGTCAATTTTCTTAAAGGCACATATCGAGTCCAGTCTATGGCCTACTAAAGTTTGATGACCACAGCCCAATTTTTCTTTCTTTGGCTGCTTGATTTTTGTGGTTCATGTTTTACAATTCCAATCTCAATTTAAAAAAAAAAAAAAAAAAGATTCGCCTTTTTGGCACTTGTGCTCAAATTTAAGACATTTTCTCTAGCTTCTTCAATTATTTAAATTGCTTAATTTATGCTAAATTGTTCTGTAGTTCCGTAAAAATAAATTTCACTTGAGATTATTGGACATGAGCTCAAGTTAGAAAGTGAAATCTAGCTCTACCTAATGAATATGTGAGAGTTACTTGACGATTTATAAATATCTGGATAGTTTTGTTAAAACAAATTCTAAGTCTATTTGACAACGGGCTATATAAATTTGGGGATCAAGTTGTTATTTTTTAAATCGAGAACCATTTTATAGATGAATTAGTTGAGTTTCCCAGGTTACGTGCTCCAAGATTATTTTGATTAAAACTACAGTCAACTTCTTAAATTTTTCTATCATATTTATGCTCTAGAATGAAGCTTGTGAACTTAAAAAATACGAAAATCATTGCTGAATTAGTAGCATATGAGTAAACTACTCATTAAAGAGGCATATCTCTTAGAAGAAAATTTACCTCTAACCAAAAAAAGCCAGGCATTTAAGAAGATAAAAAATAAGTGAATATTCCCACTTTTTTTTTTTATCTTTGAAAAGAAATTAATATTATATGTTTGACCAAATATTAATACAAGGTAATGTGTTTGATTTTGCAAAACACAACCAAGGAGTAGTCTAACATTTGTGATAGTTTTAATAGTGATTTTTGGGGGAAAATATGTTTTGAAATAGTGATTTTTTGGAGTGTAGTTAAAAAATAAGATTTTTTTTTTAAATTTATGTTTAAATTATTTTATGGAAGAATATATAATAAAAAATGAATTTTGAAAAAAATGAGTTTTTTTTAACAAATGGAGCATGTGGGCTAATTATTCCATATTTGATTTCTTGGTTAGCTACAAAATATCCACGAGTAATGTTATTTAGTCCTACTAAAATTACAACTCTGATTTAGATGGCGTTATTGTATCATTAAATGATATGTAAAATTAAATTAATTTCACCTTTCATTTAACATATCATCTAATACCATCTAAATTGGGGTCGTAATCCTTGTAAATCTACATATCATTACTCAATATCTATTGGTATGTCATTTTATAAGGATATAAAAAGGATAAGAAGATAGAGCTTTGAAATGCACCTTAACTTATTTTTATTATTTTATGCACTATTGGTCCTGAGGCTATTGTCTGGACATTAAGTTAATGTTCAGCCTTAAAAAAAGTAACAACTTTCATTTGAGTTGCACAATCAATTCTGAGACAAAAATTGTCGAATTATCTTAATCATCGCATGATCATTGTATGCCTAATGTTATGAAGTAAAATTTTATTTTCCAACTTCCAGTGGAGTAAAAATTTAAAGCGAAACATATTTTTGAGAGGTACATAACAATTTCACAAAAAATTACCTTTTAAAAAAGTAACAACTTTCGTTTCAGCTGCACAATCTATTCCGAGACAAAAATTGTCAAATTATCTTAATCATCACATGATCATTGTATGCCTAATGTTATAAAGTAAAATTTTATTTTCCAACTTCCCGTGGAGTAGAAATTTAAAGCAAAACATATTTTTGAGAGTTACATAATAATTTCACAAAGATTTAGACTTAGAAATTGATTGTTCATCTAGTTTGAAAATGAGATTGTACCTCCCTACCAAATTAGACAAGTTTATCACAACCCTTAACTTAAGATAATGTAACGGCCTATGTCTATTAAAATCTTTATAAACACATCCAATCACTCCGATAAATATTTTAATAGATGTAATCATTAAGAGTTATAAATATTTGTCAAATTCATTGATAAAAAGAACAATCTCTCGAAAAATATGTAGACCAACACTCTTTTTTTCATAAATAATAGTGATGGAATTTGAAATTAAAGTTAAATTTAACGGTCCAATCAAGATAAATTAAAGCTTAATGGCCCAAATTCTCTAAGCCCCTGACACATATTTTTTTTATAATACTTTTTTTGAAAACTCATTTTCAATCACACATTTTTTAATAAAATAATATTTTTTATCACATCAAGAATTTTTCTTTACTTTTTAATCACATATTTCTCATCATATCACTATTTACAATACATTATTTTCTGAATTATATCCATCAAACACACCATAAGCATATATTTTTGCAAAATAAGATCTGAATTGATCCACATTTTAAAAAAAATTATTCTTTTAAAACTCATTAGATCACATATTTTTTAATAAAATAATATTACACGTAAATTCAAATTCTTATTTATTTTTAAATTACGTATTTTCCATCCCATCACGTCACATCATAAACTCAAAACACCATAAATTCTTGAGATTTACGATGAGTTTGTGTATGAAACATACCGATATCGTCAGTGAATCATAAAATGCCACGTGTCAAATCAAGAACGGGAATCTGGATTCAAATCTGAAATTCCGGGCCCACATCCCCCTCCTCCTCTCTGCTTCGCTCACGTGTCTGCTTTAGTCCCGGGATTTGCAGCCTTTTGTTTTATTCCCCCATCACCCCTACAGTTCACCCAATTTCAAAATTTCACGAACTCCTCTCCAATTTTCTAATGTAGTCAAGAATATATAGATACAATATATATCATATATGTACAAATCGTGTTTATATATATTTATGTATTCAGGGCATCAATCAGCAGATTGATTAGCTTCAAATCAAGAGTGAAATCTGTGTCCCAAACAAAAAAAAAAAAGATTCTCTCCAATTTTTTCTCCACCAATGCCTGTACTTCCCTACTCTCACTATCCCTCTTATTAATCAATCTGCTGTTTTTTTTTACATATTTATTTTCGAAAATAGGAAAACCCAGTAGAGATTTCTTGAATCTAGGGTTTAGTCGAGTGAAGCTTCTGCACCGATTTTCTGGTGAATGGCATTTTTGTGAAAAAAAAAGAGGATATATGGCAGCTACTGCGGCTTCTAGGGGATTCATGACGCCGTTTAATTTGAGGCTGAGGAGAAGTGATGTGGCGTCTTTGAATGATAAGAATGGGGCTTTGGATGTGCAGAGGAAGAAGAGGAGGCTGTTGATGAGTGATGGGGGGGTGGTTAAGTGTTGCTGTTCGGATTCGGTTGCCCCTATTCGGATGGTTACAGGATCGGGTAAGAGTGTGGAGAAGTCTGAGGACTGGAGAGTCGATATGAAGAAGAGTCAGAATTCTCGGGTTCGGGCCCCGGCTATGCGCTTTGCTTCTCATCAGTATGTCTTCTGTTTTTTATTTTTTCTTCTAATATATTCAATTTCTCTTTATCTTTTGGTTAATTAGGAACAGAGAACAAAGAAGTTCCGTTTTCATTAAACAAAAGGTTTCAAAAGGTTACTATTCCTGTAAAAGAAGAAAAAGTGGATTATCCCTTTAAAAAATGAGATAATTTCTTCTTGTAAAGAGCTGAATTTTTTTCCAAAGCAGTGGAATCGAGTAAACAGTGAACTTGCTAAATAAAAGATATTAACTTTGCAGTAGTAATTGTGATAGCAACATGCTCTGTTTTCCTCTATATTGAGAAAAAAATCTTTGGAATATATGAAAATACATAATATCAATTTGTAACTAGCACTGCCAAGTTTTGATTATGTGCAATAGAATGGAAGAATTGGGATATGTCTTGGTTTTTTCTTCCAATAAACCAAAGAACTTGCGTAGTTCTAGCATGTATATGTACGTGTACATGTACATATTTGTACTATTCAGCAAAGTCATGCAGGTGCATCAGATACGTAGAACGTTTAAACATAAAGGAAGAGGAAAGAAAATACTCAGAAGTCTCTTATGTCTAGATCCAAAATAAAGCAAGTGGGAAATGAAAAATTAGCAAGCGTGACAGTAAAATATCACTAAAATGATACATTGTGTAAGATTATATTGATTTAAAAATGCACGAAATTATAATTTTTGACACAAAGATATTGTACTTCACCAGTGAGGTGTTTCCATGAATGTTTGCCGCATAAAGCTTCGAATGATTCCTTAGTTTACATACTAAAGATTGATATATAGTAGCTTTAGAGTGGGTCCATGGTATTAGGTATGTGAGGTTGGAGAAGGCTATGTTTGAGTAGCGTATGAGTGGTTTTGTGATGCTATAATACCAAGGGAAATTATATGAATTTATGACTAGGAGACAGGATTGTGATTAGGATACTTGGCATAAGTGATAGGACTGTGACCCATTGTCTTTCAGAAGGTTTATATGCAAATAAGAATTCATTGATGAAAAAATAACATATATTTCATACCCCAATTGCAATACAAGATATATATCAGATCAAAGTTTATTAATTTTTGAAACTTTTATTGATGTTGCAGACCTCGATTTATTTCAAAACAAGATAAATTCTTTCCTCGCTGCAGTCCAAGAAATTCCGGTCCTCAGTCTCGTGATTCTCCCCCTAAACGAGGTAATATGCATGTATATTCCCATGCTTGGTTTTCTAATTATGTCATATTTCAGTTCAGACAATCATAGGACTATCTAGGAGCATCTTATTGTTTCATATGCATATGCATATGAATGCTGTCAATTATTTGTTCTTACGTGTATTCTGACAAGATATGTGTGCTTACTACTCCTTTTATTGTAGATACCGGTATTGCAAATGAGAAAGACTGGGGTATCAGTTTGTTAAATGAAAATGTTAATGAATCTGGGACCAATGAAGATGGCAGTACTTGGTATCGAGAAAGTGGGGAGGATCTTGGAGAAAATGGTTACAGATGTAGATGGACGAGAATGGGTGGTCAGAGCAATGACGGCACCTCAGAGTGGAAAGAAACCGTGCGTACTTATTATTATATGATGTTTCTATGAATGTTATTGTGAAATGGGTGTGCAAAGGATTTTGGAGTTGTTTAATGTGAACAAACCTAAAGAAGAACAATGCTCTATGCATTTACTTGCACTTCTTATATTCCTTACTTCTTTATTTTATTTTGCATTGACATTAAGTACACTAATGAGAATTAATTTATAGGGTTCAAAGAATTATATTCCTTTGTGACCATTTAAGACCACTGATATTTTATCTCAGAACTACAGATATAGCTTTGGGCAAGAACCTCAAAGTCAAAATGCCATTCTTGATGAAGCGTATAATACATAAGGAATAGCTGAACCCATAAAATTGGTGTCCATATTAAGGTAAAAGGTGGGTGGTGGAAGGAAGGAAGTGAGAAGAGAAACAAAGAAACAAAGAGGTTAAATATGCATTCTCCCAATGTATCATTGATATTAATGCTCCCAACTTGAACATGGTTTTGTTTGTCTGTGTGTGGAACAGATAGTGGGATGGATATATTTTCTTTCTTTCTTTCTTTTTTATGTGTACACGTGAAGGTCATCATGAAAGTTGAAGAAACATTTGGCAGTATTAGCATCCGAGAAGTCATTATTGTTTTTCCAACCTCTGCATTTTCCATAAAAGTACGAAAAGATCTGTAGCTTCAAGTCTGGTGAAACTAAAAGGCAATGAAAACAATCTTGGTAATTTTGGTAGGGGTAGATTACAATATTGGTAATGAAAATTTATTGTTTATTGCTTTAAGCTGTGGTTGCTATAGAATTTCCCCAGATTAAGCACAATAACCGAACCCCTGTTTTTATAAGTTTCAGAAGAAAAAATGATATGACTTAAAAAGTTAAGGATAGGCAGGATGGGGGATTCTAACTTCGCCTGAGAAAAATATACCGTGCTGGTTATGGAGACCACACAACAGTCCTAGTATTATCATGCAAGAATCAGAATGAGATAATAGAAGTTTAGAAGTTAACATATAGAATATTGGAGTGTATTAAGAAATGGGTAGTATGATATATCTAATCAGTTCATTTTAATGGCAATGTGTTGCTTGGAAGTGAATACCCTCATCACCTATCTCTTCTGCTCCAAAAGGTGATATTATTTCAAGCACTGTTAACTCATTTATGATGGTTAGTTAACACTATCAGATCATCATATGCCAAAAGCAGAAAGAATAAAGGATTGTGTTTCGTGTCTCTGATATTAGAGCTAAGTTGTGGTTCTACAAGTGATGAATTCAAGACATTTTGCCAACTTTGTCTTACCATTTGGATTCATTCAAAAGCCTAATTTTTTGTTCATCATGGATCGTATATCTTGCTTAGAATGTGGAGTTGACTAGCCTTAAAACTAAACCTGTACTCGAAAAAGTAGCCTGCATCATTGTTCTTCCATCATTCCCAACTTCTAACACTTCTGTGGATACTTCTGCTTGTTCCTCTTCTACTATTTTGAATAAAAGTTAGATATTGAGCTAAAGTAAGCTTATATTAGAAAGTAACTATGCTTGGTAGAATGCTACTTGTTGGCCATTAGAAACCTAAAGAATACTATCGGTAGAATACTATCATTGCTTTTATCTTAGAATAACATTTTCATAATTTGCCTGTATAAAATTTGTACTCTGCGCACATGTTCTGCGTAAGCCTAAATAGGTCCTCATTCATATAAGCAATGTGATCTCAATATAACAAGTCAAAAAAGGGAAAGGTAGACCAAATCTATCATGGCCTTTTGTACTTGTTAAGGATCTAGTTGTTTTATATAGATCTAGCTATGAACCGAATAGAGAGGCAAGAATAGGATTCAAGTAGTTGATCTCAAACATATTGGGAACAAGAGTTAGTTTGTTGTTGGACATGTAAGTCTGTTCCAACATAAAAATAAGCCCGTCATATTCTGATCCAGTTTTTTGTCTTGGGCAGTGCAGCCTTTCTGCATACTGATGTAAGTGTTTGAGCAAATTTCCTTGCTGAATAGTTTGAATTGATGTCTAGACCCAATAGCATTGTTTCCAGTTTCATATGGTTTGCGCTAATTATAATATAGGAAGTGCTTTTTTTATATTTATTAATTTCTTATGACCTTATCAAGTATCATCCCAGGTGGATGCATTTAATTGGATTTGTTGATCTCCTTGACAGTGGTGGGAGAAAAGTGATTGGACTGGATACAAAGAGCTAGGTACTGGAAGTTGGTTGTATTTTTTTGGAATTTTCAGCTTTGCCAGTTAATTCTTCTATTGGGCACCTTCATTTGTAGCTTCTACTAGAAGATCTCGAGGCAGTTATCTTCCTGCAGTGAAAATTTGCAATTGTTTGATCTATGACAGGTGTTGAGAAATCTGGAAGGAATGCGGAAGGAGATTCTTGGTGGGAAACATGGCGAGAAGTTCTTCACCAAGATGAATGGAGGTTTGGCTTTAAATGTCCTCCCCTCTCTCTCTCTTTCACATTCTTTATTACCTTAAAAATCTTAAAAGAATCTGTAATTATAATTTTTTGGTTTCCCACCTACATAGTTTTTCAGCACCACAATATTAATCCACTCTTAAACTGCAGTAACCTAGCTAGGATAGAGCGAAGTGCACAGAAACAAGCAAAATCAGGAACAGAAAATGCAGGGTGGTATGAAAATTGGTAAGGAAAAGTTTTCATATCATTTCTTTTATCTTCCAGCAAATCTGATCGAAGTTAGTAAAAAATATGCTTTCTATACAGGTGGGAAAAATATGATGCTAAAGGCTGGACTGAGAAAGGGGCACATAAATACGGTAGATTGAATGAACAATCATGGTGGGAAAAGTGGGGAGAGCATTATGATGGAAGAGGATCAGTCCTAAAATGGTATCTTTTTCTTTTCGTCACTTTCTTCGAGGATATAGCTTGTCATCCCTATGTTTCTATTTATTTTTTTCTTTCTAATTGGTCAGGACCTAGGTCAAGATATAACGACATTGAAATCTTTCAGCTAAATTACTCTGCACCTTTAGAATCTCTTCAGAAATTTGCCTATTGATTCCTGTTTCCTTTTTTCTGTCTTTGGAACTTATATAAGGTTACCAGTGCCATGCTAGGGAATTTTTTTTTTTTGTTTCAAAATTTTGTTCCACGGGGTAGAAAGTTCCATATCAATAATGAAGGAGCACAACAGTTATGTGAATCTTGATGCTGAACTTTGTTTAGCCGAAGAAAAACTCATTTTAGGATGTGTCTTTCCGTTCCTATTCATCACTATGGTTGCATGAAAAACATAAACAGGAACTGTTGAAACATATGGCATGGATAGTAAAATTGTGGCTTTCTGGAAATTTCGAACTGGCTGTTTCTTCTGTAGGTTACTGAAGTTTCGATTTGCTTATCTCCAGGACAGACAAATGGGCTGAGACTGAACTTGGTACCAAGTGGGGAGACAAGTGGGAAGAAAAATTCTTTGCTGGCATTGGTTCGCGTCAAGGGGAAACATGGCATGTATCACCCAGTGGTGAAAGTACGTGTAGTCCTTACTCTATTGTACGGCAATCTTTTGCTTTATGATCACTTGCCTGCTGAAATGTAAACCCATCAAGAAATGAGACATTCTATTCTTGATATATATTTTATGCTTTATATGTATGTACATATAAAAAGTAAGAACTTACTTTTCAAAAAAACAAAAACAAATTGATAATAATAATAATGATGATGATGATGATGATGATGATGATGATAATAATAATATCTAAACCATATTATATGCATGTTTGTAAAAGCTGAAACTATAATTTAAGCTGGTCAAACATCATTTTTAACTGGTTAGTGACCTGGCTTTGAGTCTCATTTGGAAAGGGGTGAAATTCAAAAACAAGTACCGTGAGCATTTTTTTTGGAGAGAAGGGGCAGAATAGGTAAAGTGAAATGAAATGAGTAAATTGTACAGTAAAATGTCATTTTTTTGTCAGATGAAATAAATAAAGGGGTTTTTGAAAGAGCAACGGTCTGATTTCTTCTACATAGGAGAAAAAAATGGGAAACAAACAAGCGCATAAAATGGCTATAACGGGCACACAGTGTGAGCTGAGTTGATGATTTTCCTCGTTTTTTAGTTTTTATTTACATTAAGTTCTGGCGTTTAAGAAGGGTTTCTGGTTGAGGGACTGATCAGGCTAACATGCAAGTTAGACATGAAAGAAGGGTTTACATGTTTTTCAATCTCTCGATAAGTTTATATGTTGACACTTGTGTGGACATGGGTTAGCACATTAAATAAGCACACTAATTAATGCAAAGTTATTCGATGATCTCATTATCTTGCATAATAAGCCAAGTTTTATTCTTTCGATCTCACATGACTGCAGATGGTGGAATACTTCAATAAAAAGGCTAATATCTCTGGACACATTCCTCTTGGTAGTTTCAATGCTGTGTTCAGCTTTACTGGTTCTAAGCATGTAGATGCTGCTGCCACAAAGTCGCTTTGCATGGATGGAATTTTCATTCCACTAGCTAAGATTCAAATTATCAAATCTCCCATGATTTTGCATGAAAATGCTAGAAGAGCAGTCCCAACATCATGGGACCCACCAGCCCTGGCCAGGTAGAAATTTTAAGTTGTTTATTTCAACATCTGTCTAATAGGTTTAATGCTCACTGATTCTTTTATATTCTGTACTTCTCTTGACAGTTTCATTGAAAATTTTGGGACGCATGTTATTATGTCTGTAACCATTGGCGGTAAAGATGTAATCTACGTCAAGCAGCACCTATCTTCACCTTTGTCCACCATGGAAATAAAAAATTATGTTCAAGATATTGGGAACCAAAGGTTCTCTAGTGCAGAAGGTCTTACAAATTCAGGTTTATTGAAGTCCAAAGATAAGGCTAGTTCCATCACATTTCTTTCTTCTCACTCCTTCAGCAATTATTCCCCTGATTCATTCGGTGTAATCTCTTCTGGATAAAACAGCCAGACTTGTAATTATCCACTAACGAAATTTTTCTTTAGCTTCCTAACCTTTTTATTTCTCCTGTTTGAATTTTCAGAGCAGTGACCCATCTTTGTTTAACAGCCAAGGGATATACCCACAACCTGCCAATGCACCTTATCTCTCTGGGAACGGCAAAGAAGTATGTAGAACCTTTTTCTTTCTTATTTCGTTCTGCTACCTCCTCCTAATGAGGTGCAATCTGATTTTTTGGATGATAACTTGGTGGAATTAGCATCAGATATGAAGAATTGATCAAAACTAGAAGAAGAATATAGCCAATAAATTTAGGATCCACACATTAATCTTTTTCACGTTGTCGTTTCATCAAGTGAAGAAATTGTCTCAAAAAAGCACTAAACAAATTGCATAAGACGTGGCGAAAACCTATGCCTGCTCATACGAATGGATTTGCTCCCGGAATTTTATAAGAATTATATCTGATGCAGGATGTTACAATCATTTTCAGAAGAAGGGGCGGGGATGATCTTGAACAAAGCCACACTCAATGGGTTAGAACAGTCCGATCTTCTCCAGATGTCATTGAGATGTCATTTGTTCCAATAACAGAACTTCTTGAAGGATTTAGAGGGAAGGAGTATCTGGCACGTGCTATAGGTCTATACCTTGAATGTAGGACTTCTCATTCCTTCAAGTTTTCATTCACTTTTATAGAATTTCATCAATACAATAGTGATGGATAGGGGGGTTTCCTTCTATAAGCCTCACTGAAACTATTTTAAACTATTGATGTGCAGACAAGCCTCAAATTGAAGAATTGAGATATTTCCTAGAATTTCAGGTCCCTCGGATATGGGCCCCTGTACAGGATAGGTTTCCTGGACAACCAAGAAAGGAGCCTGTTTGCCCATCATTGCAGTTCAGCATGATGGGGCAAAAGCTATATGTCAGCCAAGAGCAAGTAGGTGTATTTATTTACGATTGCAGTGATATTTCTCCCTGCACTCGAACTTTATATACTTTGATTGCAAATATTGATATGTTTCATTTAAATTGCCCATGGAGATGAGTTATTGAATTTGAGAGCTGTGACAAAAGGTCAGTAGTCTGTGGTTCACACAGTAGAGCATCAAGGAAAACCAGTTGTAATTTATAGAACGCTTACAAGTTGTGAAATCGATTTACATTATTTTGTAAGAAAACCTGAATAAGGTGAGGTTGGGAATTTAGCCCTTGTTTGAGCCCATTCTTTAAAAATTCATTTTTTTTTCGAACTCATTTTCAACCACACATTCTCCAATAAAATAAATTCACACAACCTCAAAACTTTTTCATACTTTTTTAACGACACATTTTCCTAAAAATCACTATCACAAAACTCATTTTCCCAAAAAAAAATGGGGCGCAAACAAACCCTAATGTAGTTAATGATGATATTAGTCTATTAGTGTTCATTGCATAGTCGAATCTAAAAGCCAATGCATGTTTCCTAAAAAATTTTTCTGTATTGTACTTTGATTAGTGTATTATTTTAATTCCGCTTAATTTGGGCGCAGGTATCAGTTGGTCGCAAGCCTGTGACTGGTATGCAATTATGTCTTGAAGGAATCAAACAAAATCGACTTAGTATTCATCTTCAGCATTTGGCATCTCTTCCTAAGATTCTCCAGCCCTACTGGGATACGCATGTTGCAATAGGTGCTCCAAAATGGCAGGGTCCAGAAGAACAAGACAGCAGATGGTTTGAGCCAGTGAAATGGAAGAAATTTTCCCACGTCAGCACTGCACCCATTGAAAACTCCGAGACCTTCATAGGAGGTGATCTTTCGGGTGTGTACATAGTCACTGGAGCTCAACTCGGGGTGTGGGATTTTGGGTCGAGAAATGTCTTGCATATGAAGCTTTTGTATTCAAGGCTTCCGGGATGCACAATACGCAGATCATTATGGGATCATGTTTCGAACGATAAGTCAAGAAAACAGTTTTCCAGTGGAAGTAACTCCGACGACTCGAGCTCAAGCTCTGGGGAAAATAGTGTGGGTAACAAGTTGTCCAAATTTGTCGACATGTCAGAAATGAGCAAGGGCCCACAAGATCCTCCAGGACACTGGTTGGTTACCGGTGGAAAACTCAGTGTAGAGAAAGGGAAAATTGTAGTTAGAGTGAAGTATTCATTGCTCAATTACTGAGTTCATCTGAGTTTTTATGAGGTGCAGCCCTTATCATATATGGTAAAGGTTTTGGTTTTGGTTTTGGTGTACATGCTAACTTGTTCATTGTGCATTTAGTGGATTATCTGTGTTTACTGTTTAGTGAACTGTATTTACTAATAGTTTGGTGGCTTTGGATGTATAATTTTTTTTCTCGTGATGTTTTTGGAAATCAATCTCCGGGATAAAATTTGAAATGTTGGTTTCATGTATTATGATGGAATCTGAACGTGTTTGGTAAAATAAGTAACTTAAAAGATAAATTCGTCTTGCTCTTATGCACCGCTAAATTGTTAAAAGTCGAAATGGAGAGTGATCATAATAGTTCGACACGGGTCTCAATGAACTTGCTATGATATATAAGAAACAAAGTTATTTGTGTATCGTATTATTATTCTCCTATAATAACCTACTTATGGATGAGAAAAAACACAAATCAATCTCATATTTCGTAAAATAACAATTAGGATCACTCTTATTTTATGAAAATGAGCTCTACTCGCTCGTTTATCAAAAGATGAAAGTTTAACTAGTCTAAATTATACTCATTTGTTCAGTAAGGCAGATAGAAAAGAAGTTGAAATTTTATTTATTAAATTGTTCAGTACATTTTAGTATTTCGTAGAAGACATTCTACAAGTATACATTTATCTATAGGAATTTAGAAACTTCTTGAATGTAAAAGCCTTGCCGCTACATTACCTTTTGCCAATATATGGAAACATGGATAATGAGAGACAAAAATATTGTTTCCTAGGACTTGTTCAAAATTGGCTTCTGTTGACACACAAAAATGAGGTCCAATTAATTGGTCCGAAGATGGAAGCCCAGTTAGGAAACTCGAAGGATGGGCTCAAGCGAAGCCATGTAAAGTCACAAGACANCTTTTGCCAATATATGGAAACATGGATAATGAGAGACAAAAATATTGTTTCCTAGGACTTGTTCAAAATTGGCTTCTGTTGACACACAAAAATGAGGTCCAATTAATTGGTCCGAAGATGGAAGCCCAGTTAGGAAACTCGAAGGATGGGCTCAAGCGAAGCCATGTAAAGTCACAAGACAGTACTCAAGACGGAGTCATATAGTGGGGGCCCATTATCACCCAAAGCCGGTAAGACGCCCAAGGTCTGAGCGAGTATCATCGCCCAAGCATGCAGGATGCCCAAGATTCGAGCGAGCATAGCGCCTTATTATTTAAAGCGACAGTTATTGAAACAGTTCATTCCATTACCCAATGACCTCAATCATGAGCGGTTAAATGATAGGAATAATAGCAGCAGTTAAGGATAATTTTTGACAAACCATCCATTATGGAGGAAGTGGGTAGTTA
>CAIGRP010009180.1:0-16764 GCA_903798385.1 Fraxinus cuspidata | reverse complement strand
CTTAATTCAATGATGGTGCCTTCATGTATGTCTTGTATATCAGATTTATGAACAAGAAATCGATATGCACTACTGTTATTGATGCATCCAATAAATATGATATCAATTGTCCTAGACTTAATTTTAACTCGCTTAGACTTTGGTACTTTAACATAGCCAAACAATTGATTACATATTTAATTTTAACTTGTTTAGACTTTTGTACTTCAACGTTAGGCAAACACCCTCATACTTTCAAGTGTTTAAAAGAAGGTTGATGATCTTTCCATTTCCATAATTTATATGAAGTTTCATTTATTTTCTTTTGTGGTATTTTATTAATAATGACATTTACTGAAAGTATAGCTTCCCCCGCATGTTCTGGGACCTGAACCTATCAACATAGCATTCATCGTCTTCTGAAAATTTGTGTTCAACAACACCATTTAATTGAGGTGAGTAAGATGCCGTTATTTGATGAATAATGCTATGTTCTGAATAGAATTCTTCAAACGGAGCCCCGTATTCTACTATGTAATCGTTTCAAATATTTTATTTGTTGACTAAGTTGATTTTAAACTTCGGTCTTATAATGTTTGAAAACATCTAAGGTCTCATCTTTGTTTCTTAGCAAGTAGACATAACAATACTTTGTGCAATCGTTAATAAAATTCATGAGGTGTTTTTTCCCACCTATAGTTTGCATAAACTTCAGGTCAAAGATATCACTATGAATTAATTTTAAAGGTGTATTGTTCCTTTGAACTGAATGAAATGTTGTGTTAGCCAATCTTGCCTCATACAAGTCTCACATTTATGATTAGGATATAATTTTAATGTAAGTTTGCGCACGAATTTAAAAATTGCATGTCCTAATTTATTATGTCATAAATAAGACAACTCAAGCATATAAGCATAATTTAAAATTTTATTCATATTGCTTTATTTTGGTACAATAGTAAGGATGTTCATTGCATTACAAAGATACCATTTCCCAACATATATCTCATTTTAGTGAGTACAAATTTGTTAGACACAATGACCAACTTAAACCCATTTTTGCTAAATAAAGACCCTAATACAAGATTCTTGTGAATGTCCGATACGTGTAAAATATTTTTGATCCTTGAACCGAATTCCAAGTTTCTCTCTTCTTGTTGATTCTTGAATCAAATTCCACTAATTTGGCCTTTTCTTTCCCAAATTGAGCACCAAATTTTCTTTCAATCTTCCTGTTGTCTTCTTCCATCCTTAGTTGGACAATAAGTTCTCCAAATTCACCTCTTTCATTTTGTGCTTGGAATAATTTTTGAAATCTCTCCATAAAGGAGAGAGTTTTTCAATGATAGCAGCCACTTGAAATTATCCACTCATCTTTATATTTTCGACATGTATGTCATGTACAAGAACCTGCAGTTCCTGGACTTGATCAATGACCGTCTTGGAGTCTATCATCTTGTAGTAGATGAACTTTTCGAAGATGAATTTCTTCGTATCGGCATCTTCTGTTTTTTTACCTTTTCTCCAAAAACTCTGAAAGTTCCTTTGTAGATTTCATAGCATTATACACTCCATATGGTGTGTCGTCCAATCCATTTAGGATATAGGCTTTACATAAGAAGTCCGAGTGCTCTCATGCATCCAACGTAATAATTAATTTTTGATTATTCTCTCCTTCTTGTATAGTAGGAAGATCTTCCGTAAGAAACCTTGTCAAGTTTAAAGTGGTGAGATAAAACATCTTTTGTTTCCATCTCTTGAAATCTACCTCGCTGAATTTCTCTGATTTTTCTTCTTCATGTGGTACTGGAGTAGTTTGTAGCGGTATAGCCATCAGAGGAACCACACTTGTTGTACCCTTTGTGGTTTGACTAGAATTAGTCATAACGCTATGCATTCCTTTTATGAAAATATAAGTTTATCACAACAAAGTTCAATAAAAGAATAGCAACGTTTTTGCTGTTTCAAGAGATGAAGATATTTAAAATACAAGAAGCAAAAACGACAAAAATTCGTCTTAAACCTATTGGTGATTATGTGTGTGAATTGCTAATTATATTTTGAATAATCTAAAAAAAGTAAAACGTACTTGGAATTACTACCAAAAATGTAGAAATTGACAAATAGAACAATGGAATTGTAAATTGAGGCTTGAGTTTAACACTATGCATTTAAGACGAATTTTCCCTGCCATGGTGCTTATGGAGTTTTGTCAACTGTCTCCCAAGATACAAAGATTTTTCCCTTATAGTAGAAGTACTTCAAACTTTAAGGAACAAGGAACTCAAAATGGTTTCACACTCTCTACTTTGAATGGTATTAATGCTTGAAAACTATGAATTTTGCAATGATTTGGGAGTAATATGATCAAAGCATAAGATGTGAAATGATTTTAGACCACCAAGAGAGTCCAATTTATAAAGGTTGAGGGGTTGTGACACGAGAGACACGTCCAAAAAGTCGGCATATTTCATGAACATACACAACTCTTTAGATCGCTGGCTGCTCGATCCACTACTCGAGCGACTCTTTAAAGACTTGTAGAGACTTGGTTTACCTGTTTAGCGATAAAGTTATATAGGTAATTTTCCATTTTATTCAACTTCAATTTGGACATCAAATTTTAATTCATCGTGAATTGATTTTGTGAATCCAAATATACCATGTTTATCTACTTGAGGAGTAGAATAAGTTATACATATTATTTGACTACTAGAACATATTTAAATATTTGGCTGAAGTTGATATAAAATCAATATTTACAAAAACCAATTTCCAACAATTTGATGTGGGTATCTTCATCAGTTGCATGGATTTTATTGAATAGATGAATTTCATGCAAGTGGTCAATAATATTTTATATCATTGCACTCTCTTAATTATATTTTAGGGTTTAGCTCTAATGTCTTTGTCAATGAAGATTTGAATCAATTAATTATCTCTTATCACTCTCATTCATTCCGTCATCATCAGCATCTTGGTGATGTTCAAAAATTTGGAACTGAAATTGGAATAAAATTCTTGGACCGCCGGTGGATACATCACATGGGGATTTTGTACAAATCTTCGACCGCCCATTTCGTAGTATGATGTCCCATAAGTCTGAGGATTCCACAACTTGAAGCTTCACCTTCCGTTGCTGTGCCAGGTGACGATTAAGGAGTGGGGCTAGTGCTCTTGGAGTGTGATATTTGTCATAAGTTGGCGGCTCGATCCTTGATCTCTTATTTGTATAGGAAGTCAACTCTCTTCACTTCCCTTTACCCTTGCATTTGTGGTGTTTCTTGTCTTCGATGGAATGTTTATGTCAATAGGAATCTACAAGAGATATCCACTTAATAGACTATAGATGTGGAGAGCAATAAGAAAAAAAAGCGCAAGCAAATGGCATAAATTGTGGTGCATGCCATGTGGTGTACAATTGTGGGAACTCTGGTATGCAACTGATGCAAAAAGAACCCCAAACTTAGTACAATATGAATCCCAAAGAAAAATTGATGTTTCGATGTCAAATTTCGTTGGAGAATTTTGTCGAACATCTAATATACAATGCATATTTAAGCTCATAATGACAACCACCTTGGGTTCTATGTTTTTCCAATATTTTATGCATCACCTAACTGTCAAAAGCCCTAATTTATTCACTACAATATGTGCACATTCTCACATTCAATTTCACAATCAGAAGCATAATTAATCCACTGCAATAGTGCACATTCTCACATTCTCATTGTAAACTAAAAGTTCAAGAGTAATGCTCAAAAAACCCTAAATTAGAGGAAGTGGAGACTTTACATTGTGGAATCAAACTGTTAAGAATGAAATTTGATGTTTTGAGGCTTTATGTAGAAATATTGTAATGTGTTCAATCTTGTAATGTGGTTGTGGATGTTTTATTTAGGTGGAGATTAAAGTGAAAAATTGGGAGAGAAGAGTGAGTAAAGACAAGAAGAGCACGATTTAAGTCTCGGCTTGTGGGAAGTGGATGGCCGACCCAAGCGCGCGCGCGCACACATATGGAATCTTGATGGACTGACAGAATATCAAATATTCCAATTACTAGAAAATATGGTCGTGTGTCACACAGCTTATATATGTCGAGAAATAAATCCTGTTGATAAATAGTTGTGGAAATAGAACTCAAGAATCAAACACTTTTGAAAATATAAATTTATTGATGAAATTTGAATACAAAATGATTTGAATACAATACATCGAAATAGAGAAAATTAAAAATTATCAGGAATTCAAAATTTTCTCGAAGAGTTTTTCTCTCGCAATTTATACTCGATCTTCGGACTTGAAACTTTCTGAATTGTAATAAAGGAATCTTGAACAGTGTTGAAGGACAATAATGTTCGACACCTGTTTTCTGTCAGTTGCCATGTTTCAACTTTTATAAAGCTGTTTTAATAAAGTCGATTGAAATGTAATCTTCTTATTAAATTTTCTTTAAAGTTTTTCCATCATTGGTCTTGATTGATGGTAATGCCGGCACATATAAGTTTTGAGGTGATAGACATAGTTAAAGAAGAAATCTTCTTGAATTATGAAACATGTATTGTTGATATTCATCTAAATAACTGAGTTCATATAATCATTTTGAATATCTTTGATCTTTTTCTACAATTAGTTCGTCAATATCAACCCCATTGAAATCGTTTTCATTGTTTTTGGCATAGTCTATTTCAGAACCAGTTGTAGAAGAATTTTTTTGAATTGATTTTTATTTCTTGGAAGTTGACTCAACTAGAGAAGCAATTTTATCAGATATAATTGCTAGCTAACTCTTCTGGTGTTTTTCATTGATGAAAATTGGTAAGAGTCTTTGATTTTTCTGCAAGGAAATTGGCATGATTTTCTTGTTCCTTTTTAGAGACATTTGGAATGCCAATATTTCTATGTTTTTGAATTTAAGAATTGACAGCATTTGGATAGAAATTAGTTTCATGAAATTTTAATCACCATTTTACTTGGAATCTCCAAATCATACATTTTACATTATATTCGAAATCTGGTCTTTGAACAATATTGAAGTCCCAACAGAATATTCATGAAACTTTAAGATTAAAGGTAAATTGGAACAAAACATTTTCTTTAGGCTTTAAAATTTTGTTTTGCTTTAGATTTGAAATGTTAGAACCCTTGATGAGTAAAATTGGGTAAAACCTTTTCGTCAAGTCCAAATACTCGAACCTAGTTTGAAACTATTTTGGAAAATTTGAGGGGCATGCTTGGTTGAAAAGTATAAATCAGAAATGAGTCACTGGTCTAAAGTAAAAAACATGATACCAAGTATCTTTGTAGTCAAAATAATTGGAAATGAGATTCAAATGTTTCATGCTTAGATAAATGCATTCGTTTCTCATCCCATGGGTTCTGTGTCCAGTCTTCGTACGACACAACCCTTTGAATACTTATTTTTGAAAAATCAATGAGATTGTGTTTTTGAGTATTTGAGGTATGGGTTATGATAGCCGATCCCATTTTAGTAAGGATGGCTTCATAAAAGGCTCTTATTTCTTTTTGAAATTTCTTGGCATGAAATAAAATGAGGAGGAAATAAATCTGGAAGGCTTTCATTTAGAGATGAATACATGTGTACCCTTGATGTTTCCATTTCAAAAACATGTAATTGAATAGGTTTTATAAAATGGTGAAAAGTTTTTGAGCAATTGATTTCTGGTAATTTGCCAGAATCATGTTGAACAACCTTTTTGAAATTTGAGAGATTTGGCAGATAAAAAATGTCTTTCTTTTGAGTAGAAATTTCTCCAAGTTTTTGGAAAGTAGAGGAAGATAAATTTTTTGAAGCAACTGTTGTTTTTCTGAGAAGAGGAAGAATTCTTTTCTTCCTTTTTGGATCCTTAAATGTAATCATCTATTGATAATAGAGGAAAATGGGCTTTCTTTTTATTCTTCTTTGAAGAAGAAGATGCCATTGAAACTCTCACAATCATTCAAGATGATTTTTTAGTATAAACTCTTTTTTTAGAAAATTTGCGAGAACATTTGATTTTCCTTGTCTATATAGGATCTCAAAATCAAAACATGACAAAATAACCTGCCATCTTACAAATATTTGTTTTGAAACAAGATTTTTAACATCCTTTTGTAAAACATCTTTCGAGGCTTTACAATCAATTTTTTAAATAAATTTTGTTAATTAAATCGTTTTGAAATTTTGAAATGCATAGAAATATTGAAAAAAATTTCTTTTTTGATTGTTGAGTAATTGTTTTGAGGGCTAGTCCAAACTCGTGACTCGAATCTCACCGGCCGTTCTTGATTGGACTCTTTTGGAATCTGCTTTAGTACCCCGCCATATCCTATGTCAGACGCATCCTTCTCAACAATAATGGAGGCTAAAGGGTCTATAATACATAGACATGGAATACTTTTTACTACAGCTTTAACTTTTAAATAGCTAAAGTACGCTTTGGACTCCAAGGTAATTGTTGCTTTTGTAGTATTTGAAAAAGAGGATCACAAAGTAGCCATATATTTTTGACAAAATATAGAAACGTAATTGACACAGCCTAAAAGGATTGCAAAATTGTTTTATCTAAATTTTATTAGGAAATTTGTCTATAGATTCTAGGCTTCTTTGAATAGGAGTAAGTGTTCCTAGATGAATGTAATGACTTAAAAACCTTATGCGAGTTTGACAAAGAATGACTTTCTTAGCTGAAACATCTAATCCATTGATTTTTATAACATGAATGAATATATTAAGATGCTTGAAATGTTGTTCCAAACTTTCAGAGAAAATTAAAACATCATCAATGTAAACAATAATAAAATTTTGATATGGATTGAAAATATCATTTATAATTTTTTGAAATTCAAAGGGTGCATTTTTTAGGCCAAGAGGCATGGCATTCCATTCATATTGGCCAAATGGAACATTGAAAGCAGTTTTGTATTTATCTTTTTCTTTGATTTGAATATGCCAGAAACCAGAATTTCATATTAAATTTGAAGAAGATAATAGCTTTGAGTAATATGTTTAACATATCGTTCTTTTGGGGTAATGAATATTGAATCTATCAAAGAGTTTTATTGATAGGTTTATGATTGATAACCGGCCTGGGAGCACCTATCAAGCAACTCTTTGTTCATTTGAATGAGACGAGATTTTGTAGGAACCATCGATTCATGAAACTCACAATCATAGGGAAGAAAAACAACATGTTTCTTTCTACTCCAAAAAACATTAGGAATGGTAGAACATATTTCATCTTCATTCAGTTTTTGAAGGAATGAAATTTTTTCTTTTATTGAAGAATTTTGTAATTGTTCTTCGAAATGTAATTTCTGCTTTTAGAAATTGAATGTGTTGTTTCTTGAAAGTAATATTATTAATAATTTTTGAAATAGACGCTTGTTTTAAATAGTTGACATCCTTATAAGAATGAAGATTTAAGAATTTGAAAAATATTGGTTGTTAAACCTTTTAAGTCTGCTTGAAAATGATAAGTTTGAACAATGAAAAGAGTACCAAGTATGACTTCTTGGTCTAAATCTTTGACTAAATAGAAAATATTTTTGAAAAAAAAAAATTGGAATTACAAACATGTGCTTTTGAAAGTTTGTATTGAATGTTGGGTTTTTTACCCCTAACACCATAAAGATGCTTGGTAGTCTTTTCAAAATATTTTGTAGGGATTAATCCTTCCCTAATGCAATTTTGATCAGCTCCAGAATCAATTAAAATCCTGGAGTTGAATTTGACTTTATTGACCACAATGGTAAATAAATACAGCAGTTCAACTAAGCCCTCTCGGGGACTTTCTTAAAGAGGAACCATACGTATTTCTCCATTCCAAAATTGTACGAGAGATTTTCATCTCATATGGGAAAATTGTCCCGAATAAATCCATAACCGAAATCCTTTTTATCTAGCATATAGTGCAGTACCATTATTGAAGTCGAATACGATAGGTATCATAAATTTTTTCTTTTTCCGTTTGAGAGGTTTCACGAGGAGTATGAGAAGTTTCTTCATCAGAAGAGAAAACACGAATGTTCTTGTTCTAAAGTTTTAGATTTTAAGAAAACAACTTCCATTCGAACATCCTTCATTTGACGTTCTAGGATAGAAATTTTAGTTTTTTTCCTTGATTTTTGATTGCATTTAGAACTAGAAGATTTGAAGATGTTGATTTGGTATTGAACCTATTTTATATATCTTTCATATTAAATGGTGTTACCGACGATTTGGAAGTGGAAGGTAAAAGAAGAGAATTTTTTTATTTAATTGAGGATCAATTTTTACAATTATTTTTTTGAATAAGTTCTTCTTCTTTAGTAAGAACATTTTATGATTTTACAACCACAAACTTCTTTTCCTTGACTTGAAGTAGAAGATGAATTCGAGCTGGTCTCAACATTAGAGTCTTCTTGATGTTGATAAACTTGTATGAGTTCAGAATTAGATTCTTCATCTGAACTAGAGTTGATTAGGTTAATAAGTTCAAGTTTAGTATCTTCTTTTATTTGAAGATTATTAATCTTTCTCTTCATTGGACATTTATTGGAATAATGACCTGTTTGTTTGCATTTCCAACAAGCAATGTTTGAATTTTTGGGAATTCGTTTCTTTAAAGATCTTCGTTTTGAAATTTAGGAGGATAGGATTGAGAAGATTTTTTTTTTTGAAAATATCGTTTCCCTAAAAAGAAGGAAGAAACGTTTCTTTTTCAATTTTGAAGAGGGAAGAATGACTTTTTCAAAACCATATTGATCATGGAATGATTCGATATCTTTTCGACTATCAGTTCTTTTTTATTTTAATTTTGCTTTGAGTTTGAGATCATTGCATAATGCTAATCATTTTTTGTTAATGAAATTTATGATTTCGCCATAAGTAAGAAGAGCGTAAAGAATAGTATCATTATGATGAAGTTTGACTGGATTTCGTATTCTCTCGGCAAAAGTTTGGGAAGTCCAGATATAAATCTTTCTTTCCAAAAAGATTGATTACAATCCTTATGAAATAAAACTCTTGTAAAAAACATGTCCTTATACCTGCGAAAACCATGACGTTTAGGACAAGTGAGATTTAAGAGAATCTCAGATGTCCTGTCATGAAGAAGACTTGAAGTCTAATAAAATGTTTGAGATTAGAAAGGACAAGTATATTGAAACTATCATTTTTAAATTGTTCATTGGTAGCTTGAGTAAAAGTGTCACGACCTTCTGTAGTAAGATAGCTATTCCACTAGCTTTTAAGAATTCCTGTGAAACCAGAAGCTAAATTACCGAAGGTTGTAACATGATTTATTTTTCAACACATATAAGCTGTGTGATACACAACCATATTTTTGAGTAATTGCAATATTTGATATTCTGTCAGTCCATTAAGATTCCATTCGACGATTTCATGGCCTTTATATGAAACTTGTGGTTTCTTCTTTCCTCATATAACATATCAGGATATGAAGGACGAGAATAATAATTTAAAAGTTTTGAATTTTGTCCTTTCAATTTATTGATATGAGATGGTTTATTTTCAATAAATTGGGCTTCAAGTTCTTCAAAAATATCAATAGTATTGATATTCTTTGATGTTCCTAATTTGTATAGTTGATTAGCGAGTTTTTGTAAAATACTTGATTCGGTTGACAAAGAGTCCTTTTTCAGTTTAGGAGTTAAATTTTGAATAGATGGGTGTAAAAATCGTATTGAGAGGTCTTTTCTCATCTTTTTTGGATAAGGAGGCTTCAAAATCAGAACTGGTTTCAATTCTAGATAATTGAGAACACATTGACTGAAAAACAATATTTGCATAATTGTTATGCGATTGAATATTTTTGATATCCTTGGCAGTAGTATTAGATTCTTCTGGTCTATCAACAGGAATTTTCTTGAGAGGTGATGCAATGATTTCAGTATTACCATGAAAAACAACTATTTCTTGCATCACTGGATGTTCGGATTGAAAACTTTGTCCAAAAGGAGTTTTTCATGATTTCTTACTAACATGGGTATTTTGAATATATTTAGTTTTAATAACTTTCTTGCCAAAATCTTGAAGTGTGCCCACTTATAAAAACTTAATTTTTTAGAAGAATCATAAAATTCTTCCCATAAAGATTCAATCTAATTTTTTGAAAATATTTGTCTAAGAGTAAGATGAAAACTTTGATAAAAGAAGTTTGATCAGCTTTGAACTCAATTTTTTATTTATTTATTGTAGAAGAGATGACATTACACTATCTATCCAATATTTCCGATGGGCTAGGCAGCATATTGGACAACGTAGGATAATCACACTGTTCTGATTCATTATCCCTATTTGTTGTATATTGAGTTTTTGGAATAATCGGTGTAAAATCGTCTCATTTTAATTTATCAAAAGAAGTTCAACATCTTGACGATTGAAAAAGGATCTTCAGATATGTTATCCGATCTTGAAGAATATGACCTTTGAAGAATATTTGATTTTGATCCTTCAAAAATCATCTTGACACGTCCATTCGGAAAGGAAATGATTTGATTGGGAATTGTACGAACATAAACATGAATTGGGTTTTGAGCATTATTAAAATCCCATTCAATCCTCTAGATTGAAGATTCTATGGTATCCTTTTTGGAATCATGGTATTAGAATAAAGATGATTGACCTCCATTAGAAGGCTCTCTTCTTTAGGAGATGAACGAAGAGCTCGAATATTGAGTTGAGAGTTCATAATCTTGTAATATAACGAAATCGTCAAAATTGAGATTTTTTTGTTTGAATTTGAAGTATAAGGGATTCAGAATAATTCCGTCATTGTGATATCGATAATAAAATTAGGATATCAATATGAAAAGACAGGACTGTTTTCAAGATTTAATTCTAAAATCGATAATAATGAATTTTCAAATTTGTTAAATTTGAAAATTCATTATTATCTGTTTTAGAGTCAATTCTTGAAAGCGATAGTGGAGATTAAAATTAGACTTTTAGTAGATTTTGATAGAAATTTTTGAAATGTGTGGTTGAAAAGTTGTGGGATCTATGAAAAATGCGGTTAATATTGATTGTTTGACTTTGATTTGGATTAAAATCAGATTTTAATCTGGACCAAGCATGGGCATATATATAGCCTCTTGGTAGGTTTGGGCTTGTCCCACCTAGCTGCTAGCGCTTCCCCTTTTAGTTTTTTTTTTTCTTTTTTTCATTTTAACTTTGTTTACCCTCTTTCACTTATCAATATGAATTTACCACCAAATTTGCATGCTACATGCACTCACCTAGAACTACATGATGCTTACAAGAAATTTTGGTGTCGAACTATGATGACCTAGACTACAATGAACTATATGAAAATTTTTAGAACGATTACTTGTGTAACTAAGTAATCGACTCTAGATTCGACATATACTAATAACATCTGAAAATTATTATTTTTAAATGAAAATGCAAACATACTCTAAACGCAATATGATTATAAGTAATGCGAATAAAACAATTAAAAGGATAATGGATGTGTTGCCTTCCATCAAGTGCTCGATTTATAGTATCTAGCCCGACTTTTTTTAAGCCGCTAACGTTATCTAAGAAAAGACATTTGTTGATGTCAAAATCTGTTAAAAACTTTTTAATCGATGTATTTTTAACTTGATATTTCATTTTATTCTTTCATTATAGCATCAATGATTTATATCAAGTTAATCATATAATATAAAGGGATTGGTTGAGATTTCCCACCTATCTCTTACTGATTTTTGTATATGTGATAAGATATGAGATAAGATAGCCCCACTTGGCTATTATTAACAATAATTCATTTGTTCATAAGAAATATGTATATATTTTATATGGTGTTATCTTGATTTGTGAGTCTGAGAATAAAATTCTGAATGATTTTGGTCCTGTTCTAAGTTCTAGCTATACGACTAACTTTTAATTCACTTTCAAAATGTTGTTTTTTTTTTTAAATAATTGTTCAGTTGAATCAAAACTCATATGAATTTATCTAAAATAATATGTATATAGTTAGAAAGATTAACTCTTTCGTGCTGTTTCAGAAAAAAAATAAAAAATAAACTCTTTGTAGCATGAAACAAGCATAATAGCGAAATAAGAATTTATATGACAGTTAACACTTTCCAATTTTTTTTTTCTTTAACATAAAAGAACCAAAACAGAACCGGTTAAGGTTCTATTTAATTCCTATTTTTTTTTTTTTGCAATGGAACCCATGATTCCATTTTTACAATTTCCAATGGAACCATTTCGGTCTGGTTCTCAGGAAACTCAGACCAAATTAGTCGTGACCAAAATAGTCGTGACAATCCCTAACGGTGTTAGATATGACTAGACAATACAAAATTTTAATTTCTTGATATTTTTCTGGTGCTTGTTTGGATTTCATTATAATAAGTTCGTAAAAATTTAAAGATTAAAATAAAATATTAAATTTAGCTACACACTGTAGAAACCATAACTACTACCCACGCTTCTTCACTCATTTGTATCCCATAATTTCAGTTACTTACAATGAAACCAAAACAAGCACTTAATATTATCAAATACTCTACTATTCACCTTACCATAAAAGTCATATGAATTTTGACTAACACCTTATAATGATTCTATAAATAGCCAATATTTGCAAGGCATCCAGTCATAAAAACAAGTAAACTTCTAACTGAGCGAGGCAAAATGAAATCACTATTTGCAGTAGTTGGGCTCTTCTCGCTTGTCCTGGTAAGCACAAAAGCATTCCTTAGTTCATTGAAAATTCCACAATGTTCCTATACATACATTTCTTTTTTATGTAGAAAAACCATCAAGGAAATTTGTAGCTTTTTTAATTTAGTACCAATAGATATCGAACAATTTTGCGATTCTTTCTTTCTTTACTGTTAATAGATGAAGCCCTTTTGTTGTTAATCTACATTGCTTATCACCTTCCTTGATAATTAAATGTTCAAATCATTTTTCTGCAGCTTGCAGACACTGTACACGCAAGAAAAGATCCTGAAGAGTACTGGCATGGTATTATGAAAGATCAGCCAATACCGGAAGCCATCCAAGGCCTTCTCGACGTGGGTTCAGTTAAAAAGAGTGATTGTCACACGTCGACTGAGGCAAGATCTAACGATCTTACCCGCAAGCAAGATAAGGGTTTTGCACAAGAATTTGAACCAATACCTAATTTATCAGTCTACCATGATGATGCTAAGCTAAAAGAAGTGAAATCTTTTGAAAATGACTTTGAGCCAAGGACTAATGTTTCAGTCCACAATGATGATACTGGTGAGAAGGGACAGAAATTTGCTGAAGATTTTGAACCTAGGCCAAATCTTTCTGCTTATCATGATTGATTGAAAGTTGAAACACAATTTTATTTGGTGATCAACATCCACGATGTAGAATCATTAATGTTATGTGTGTGCGCATTTCCTATGGTGTGTGTGTGAAAATCTTGTCTTTGAGGAGGGATCAAATAAGCGTATTATGGTGTGTGAATAAAATTGTTTTGTATCTATGTTTGTAATTGCCTCATGAGAAATGCTACCTGTAAATGCTATTTTAAGAAACGGGGTTGCAGAATGCTGAGTTGACAAGATTTCATTGGCTGGTTAGACAAAAATAAAATAAAATTTAAACTAGCCAATGAAATCTTGCCAACTCAACACCTGTAATCAATGTTTTTTAAACCAATATGGTGACAAATTCAACAAATAAATGCAAGCTAGAATAATAATCAAGTGAGAAAGCCTAGGATTATGATTTCACCTAACTATCAAATATGATTCTCAATTATATAATTATTTCTAATCAATTTTTCAAAATTTATAAGCAAGAACACTAAGTAATTTTACTCACTCTCTCGAGTGTCCAGTAAAATTATTCATATATTTCAAATTCAATATCTCTGTTAGGTTTTTAATTATGTAAAGCGATTCTGTAAACATAAGTGACTTAATCGTAAATGTTGTAAAAAGTCAAGGAGCAATGTGCAATTATATGAAAATATATTTTTTAGTATAGGGTTCGAGAATGACAAAAAGAGGAAAAAACGGTGCGGAATTTCGCTAGACTGTCGCCAAGGTTTGCCTCGAGCTACAAAAGCAGAAACATCGTTCCTGGACTGTCGCCCCTCATTCACTCGAGCGACAGCCTGTTGCTCGACTGTCGCCGAGTCCTCGCTCTAGCGACAGTGTTGTCAGAGAAATTTTTATTTCACGATTTAAAGGCTTTTTCCCAGACCCATTCATTTCCTAACCTATCTATAAATACCAAAACACCTATGAACGTTTTTGATGAGTTGATTGAATATTGAGAGAGCTTCATCAGTGAGAGAATTAACATATTCCATCTTTCAACCTCCGTCAATTGTGATTGTTTTGGTGAGAGAAATATCGTTCATATAATCCAAATACCAAACCACTACTTCCTCTACATNCATCTTTCAACCTTCATCCATCGTGATTATTTTGGTGAGAAAAACCTCATTCCTATAATCCAAATATCAAACCACTACTTCCTCTATATCTAGTCAGAGTTCTGAAGATCGATGGAAGTTGACTGGAGTTCCAGTCTGAGAAGAACAACGTGTTCTTCATTGATCCACGGGAGATAGATAATTCCACAAGGCTAAGAGTACTGTAGGGCAACAGATTCCACGGTGAACTTTGGCAACAACAACTTAGGATTGGTGCAAGGGAGCAAATGATCCAGGGAGAGCTGTAAGGAGTGCAGTCGGAAGATCAGTTAGTACGGATCATCTAGTCTGATAAACTGTAAGTTGTTAAAATTGCTTATAGTGGATTGACCGATAAAGTGCTCGAAGTTTTTCCCAGTTGGGTTTCTCCGTGATCATACTGTTGTTTGTTTACTGCTCTATATTACGAATATATGATCTGTGGTATTTAAACTTAGGATTAAATTGATTGCATGATAAACCATCTAGAAATAATTAATTGGTGATTTGTTGCTAATTAGTTAAATAATATTTTAATTCCACATATTACACATATTCACTCTCCTCTAGGTGTTGTTAGGGTCGAACTACGCATTTTTCAATTGGTATCAGAGACTTAAATCGATTCCCGACACTTTTTATATATTCTAGATGAGTCAGTCTCTGTCTGTACCTCCGTTCTTTGACGGAAGCAATTATGCTTACTAGAAAGTTCGAATGAGAGCTTTCCTTAAAGCGTTGGATGATCGTATTTGGACGAGCGTTCAAAATGGGTGGACTCCACATGCAACAACAGTTGCTGGTATAGTCACACCCACTGATATCTCACTGTGGACCAAAACTAATTTTGATGAGTGTAATTGGAATAGTAAGGGTCTTCATGCCCTGTTTATGGCTGTGTCTGTTGAGGAGTTTAGGTGAGTGTCGATGTGTGAAACTGCTAAAGAAGTTTGGAATTACCCACTGATATCTCACTGTGGACCAAAACAAATTTGGATGAGTGTAATTGGAATGGCAATGGCCTCCATGCCCTGTTCATGGCTGTGTCTGCTGAGGATTTTAGGCGAGTGTCAACGTGTGAAATTGCTAAGGAAGTTTGGGATATTTTAGAAACCACACACGAGGGAACTAAAATTGTTAAGAACTCTAAACTGCAGATGTTGACCACTAGGTTTGAAGAGATAATGATGGCTGATGATGAGACGTTTGATAGTTTCTATGCTAAACTGAATGACATGGTCAATTCGAGTTTTTATTTATGTGAGAGGATCCTCGAGTCAAAGATTTTTAGGAAAGTCCTTAGATCACTACCCGAGAGGTTCAGACCCAAGGTTATTGAGATAGAAGAGAGCAACGACTTAGATGCTGTTAAGATTGAAGAACTCGTAGGATCACTTCAAACTCATGAACTCACTGACTCTCAACCAAAAAAGGTTAAATCCCATGAACACTGTTAGAGAAGCTGAGAGCTAGTCCACTGATACTAAGACTCTAAGAGACGACGAAATAGCTTATTTCGTTAAAAAATTTCAAAAGGTGATGAGGAATAGGAGAAATCCCCGGAGCTTGAAATTGAGGTTCCTAATCCTTTCTCGAGAGATAGACGTGAGAAAAACATTAAATTAGAGTATTTGTTAGTGATTTGGATGAGTTATAGCTTAATTTTGTGTTAATTATGTTTGTTAGGTTGAACTCAATGCAAATTGGTGGATTTTGAAAAAAAAGAATGAAAAACATGCGAAAACGAAGGAAATCCAAAGTTTAGGGACCAAAGTGTAAACATTCATAGATGATTTGGACTACAAAAAGATAATTGAAGATCATGTATGATAAATTCGATGCAAATGAAGGTCAAATGAGTGAAATATAGTGGAAGTATTTTCACAAATCAATTTCCAGCCGAAGAAGTTATGCTACGGATTTTCAGCCTCAACTTGAGATACATTTTTTGGATAGAAAATGTTCGAACGCGGTAAAATTAACATATGTGCAATAAATGTTAGAAATAACTGTTAGAAATAACATTTATCACATATACAATCATATAGATAATCTAAATTTTAATGCATTCTAATCATTCGAATTCGGGCTAGGAATATATTCGGATTGTGGTTGGAATAGATTTAATTTATCTTGAAAAAGAGAATTAATTACAATAGAATTATCGATTGTCAAGAACATATGAACGGAACTAGATTACAAATCAAGAAATGGAATAGATAGCAATAGGCGGATTTGAAATCCAATACAATCATTATTAAATTGATAAAAACCACATTTTTACCGTTTTCTTAGATTAATTAAACATCAAATAAAATCAAAATCTCTTTTGTCTACACAATTCGAATTCCATACATAACTA
>CAIGRP010009179.1:0-28581 GCA_903798385.1 Fraxinus cuspidata | reverse complement strand
AGCCCAGTGTAGCCCACCCCTAGCTCCGCCCATAGACCTTCGCATGGTCATCATCATCACCTTCATACATTGTACCCCTCAGATACGAGAAACAAGCAAAAGATCTGATGGTTCAATAAGATACTTTTGAATTTGATCTGCGTGTTAATAAGCTGGAAAATAGAAATTTGGTACATCTTGGTTCTCTTGATCCTTAGTATCCATTGTTTTAGCAAGCAGGTAACTAAGGATATCCAGTAGGATGGAGGTTTCTTCTCCAGCATTAAATCTTTTTGCTATAACAACCAATAGGTTAATAAGAAGTTTAATACAATTGCCATATCAAGCGATGAAAAGGATGAAATATGCAAATTAGGGAAAAAAAAAACTATACATTTTCAATCTGTCCTACAATAAAAATATATTTATGCTTTCGTTGCATCTCAAGAATTTCAGAAAGATGTATAAGATTTTCCCATCTACTTGATTCTGAAGTAGATAATAGATTTCTTCTTGTTTGTACAATTCCAATCTTGAGGTGAATTATTATTTCTAGAGCAGATTTGTGCTGAAAAGGTTTTTTTTTTTTCTTTTAATAACTTTTCAGTGTTCAAATGCACACAAACTAACAAGAACATATATACAGATATTTATTAATTGCAAGAAGCGAATTTTTCATTTTTTGAAATAGTAACAAATATAGGGATGGATTGGGTATTTTGTTACTTTACCATGCCTTCGTACCCCATTAAGATGGGGAGGGATGGGACGGTTTCCTTGTCCCGTTTCGTTGTCCCATTTATCGTCTTGTTTTATTTTATTCTTTTTCATGTTTTTAGTGGCTGAAAATTATTATTTTTTCAATTTTTTAATAACAATCCATGTTCTCTTTAAAATTGATGATTTTTTTTTTTTTTTTGTATAATAAAAAGTTTAAATTTGAAATGGATTTTAATTGGGGCGGGGACCATGTTTTTAGGCGATGTTTGCGATTATCGGGTTTAACGAAATGTTTGTCATCCCTAAATAAATACATTATCAAGTTACTTGATTTACACTCAACTACTAGAATATCAATCTAAACATTCAATTAACACGTTATTAACTTTTCTAACAATGTAGTAACTCTACATGCACAAACACGTGTGCGCACTCGGAAAGCAAGTTATTACATGGTGCGAATTGAAGAGTCTACGGCTGATGAACAATAATGTTTGTCGGTTAGTTGAGCTAAGTTCAACGAGTTGACTATAAAGTCTTAAATATATTTTTCACCTTTTAGGTTGAGAAAGAAACCTCTTCTCTATATGTTATTTTATTTTAAATTTATTACATATTAATTTGATTTTTTTTTTTTTAATGAACATGACAAACGTTTTGTGTGGAGAAGATAGAGTCAACTGAACTTTGAAATAAAATTCATGGATAATGTTATTAATTATTCTTAATCTAATTTAATTTGTGTTTTACGAAGTAAGAAAAAATTAACACTCGAAAGTTTCGATTATCTTCTCAAACAAGTCTTGGAACTCCACACTATTTTGCCCCTACAAACTACACCTCTTACAAAGATATCAACTAATATTTTGGATGATGGTACCACGATAGTATTTACTAGTTACACTATATTTTAATTGCACTCAAGATCCTTAATCTTTGTACATTGTAATAATTATATCATCAACTTTTTTCATCGAACTTGTACATTCAACATTTCATTAATTAGCACATTTTTTCCTTGATGATGATTTCTTTCTAAATATTATGATTACGTGCCTTTAAATGAGGAAAAAAATACTTTGTTGCACTTTTGCATTTATTATTTTTAAAATGTGATCGGAAAACAAGTTGTTTACGCCCTCCCAATGAACTTTTGAATGAAAATCGTTATCAAAGACAAGATATGTTAATTAATGGAAGGTTGGTGATAAGTCAAATAAAAGTTACAAACATAAATTTACAATAATAAAAAAAATTAAGGATCTTAAATATAATTAAAATGTGTTGCAACTCGCAACTATGGTGGATCCAGCACCGGCGATTGTCCGCGTTGGATCTGTTCGAAAAACAATTCCCCTTATATTGGTTGATCACTCATGCTCAATATTCATCCTGAATCCGCTTGTGGTTGTGACCAATAAAACTTTAGTATGAAATTACCCCATGGATAAATTAATTATTGCAATAAAATATTTAACTAATAATAAGAAAATTGGAAATTTTCAAATGACCAATTACATGCTTATCAATTGAAAAGTATCTAACTTTTATAAGGTTATGCTATGAGTACATAACCCATAACATAAGGGTGTCCATAATGGACACATTGAGGCCCCCAATAGGGGGCGCCCACTCAATAGGGAGCCCACATGTGTTCATTATGGACACAATTATGGAAAATGTTATGTACACGTAGCATTTTTCACTTTCATAACTCTCGCAAAAATGATCAATTTTGGTATCAAATTGTCTTATATACCCTTAATGAAAAATGAAGCATTTTTTTTTTTCAACTTGTCACAAATTTCTAGAAAAAAAAGTAGCTTCCATGAAAAACTACATTCATGCAAGGTAATGTGTTCATTTTCTATCATTATCTATTAGATAATGACCAATTATTTTGGGAAGAAATGAAGAAGATGAAATAGAACAACCATTAACACTAAAAAAAATAACTACATACTTCTAATTCATAAAAAAAATCATATAATTTCATTTTGAGAAACTTAATTTCATCCACAATTCTCGATAGAAGGTAAATTTTCTTCGAAATCTTGTTTTATAAGTTTTGTTTAATAGTTGTTATATATGATTTAATGGATTAGATTTTTCAAACAATTAGTAGGTATTTGTTGTAAGATTATTGGTGCATTTTAAAATCAAATTCATATTTATTGTTTTGTGTTCCTCAAATATGGTGTCACAACCTACTTAAATAATTTGATAGATGGATTTGTAATTGTAGTTATGTATTTACAATGTCATTAATGGTAGAATGAAACCTTTGCAAAAATAGTGGTTGAAGTTGAAGAAGATAAATACATATGGTGAAGTGTCTAACTAACATATCGTTCTCGATATTTTTTAAATGTCGAGAATAACACTTTAAATGTAATTCTTGATATTGTTTCAAATGTCGAGAACTATGACACTTCAGATATGAAGAGTTTGTCAATAAATTATTCAAAAAGCTTAATCTTGACAAAATGAAATTTTGAATCCACTTGAAATTTAAAGTTTGAATCATGAATGTACCCCTGCTAATGTAGCCAACAATGAGGATTTGTAGTGGTACACGGACATACATGAAAGGTCGACGAGCATGCAAAAATATGGACAATGTAAGGTTATGGACACAAAGACAAACGTATAGGAACCCAATGTTGACTAACATGCGCACTTGAATGTTTTGTGTATTCGTGATAACATGAACTTTGTCATTCATGAATAATAAAAGAATATTCAACAAAAAAATATATTTTTGCATTCGTACGTTGTTTTATCAATTCATTTCAATATCATTTGAAGTGTACGAAATACGATAAAACAATTCATTTCAATAAAACATTGTTTTATCATTTCATTTCAATATCATTCGTACATTGTTTTATCAATATCATTTCAATATTAGTTTCTTATTTGAAGTGTTCACAAAATACGATATATGAAGATATCTACATGTCCTCAATAATGAGTTGGTTTTAACTCTTTTGTCAACTTCCTCTCAAATGTTACCAGTCCATTAATTGGTTAGAATTCTTCATAAAAAAGTTCTCATCATTTGAAAAGTTGTTATCGACATTTGGACCATGTTTCTCTTAACACTTGGCACTTAATTTATCTAGAACAATATTTCATTCCGATCATGAGAGTTCTATACATTTCTCAACATTTGAAGTGTTATCGGGAATGATAGTTTGAAAATAATAACACAATACAAGAACCGAATAACATGCCAGTATTGAAAAACCGTAATGTTCCCTCGATTTCAAATTTTCATCGAATCACCAAACTTTACCATCGAACAAAAATTTGTTTAAGGACAATACACAAAATGACATTGCGAATGTTTTTCCAAATAGATAATGCTATACTCCAACAACATTTTAAATCAACTACATATCTCTCTTATAATTTTTATGATCGGAGCGTGTGAAAGGAGTCCTCCTGCTAGCACTGGGCATCTTCACCCTCAACAATCAAGGTCAGCATGGAGATGGAGCATTGATGTTAGGGGGATCTACAGTGGTGGCAACATCATCCGACGGATTACCAATGGAATGTCAACCAGACCCCTTGCTGGCCTGAAATATTTGTGCAGGAACGCACTCTTCCTCTGAAATTTTATACCTATATGAGAAAGTTAGTTACAAATACAAAAAGAAAACAAAAAAACAATATTAGAACCTAATAAGGAATTAAAATGCCCTAAGAAATATATGAATCCAATTAACCATTGCAAATGCTTGCTATCTAATCAAATAGGTACCCATAAAGCATAGTGTACAATTCAACAAAAATGTAAGAATTTAAAATTCTAACTATTTCTAACAAATATGTAAAATTTAAAAAAGAACATGGTTTATGATTTTTATGTCTATTTCAAGCTTCAATCTATCTTGACGCTTAAAACAACAAGCTATAGATAAAAGAGCATAATCTTAGTATTGAAAGAGGTTGAGTGACACCAAGCTCCTAAACATGAATGTTTTTAAATAATTTATTGTGGACTTGATTGCACTTTAAAAAAAATTGGGACTACAATTGCAATTAATTCTTAAATAGAAGGGTATATTCGTCATTTCACAGCTTTTTATTGAGAAATTGGATGAAAATAGATAGAAATAATGGTTTGTGCAATTAATGTGTAATTAAGGGTGAAATGGCAAAAAAAAAAGGTATGGACGTTTTTTGCAATAATAGGGAAAGGTGTGGACATTATGTATTAATTACCCTTTTAATAATTTGTTTGTGACTTACTTGGACTTTTTTAAAAAATTGGGACTGTGATTGCAATTAGTTTTTCTTTTTCTTTTTGTTTTATTTAAAGAGAATTGTATATTGGTTATTTCATAAATTTTAATTGAGAAAATAGGTGAAAATGGCATTTTGCGCAATGAAAGGTAAAAATAAGGGTGAAAATTCCCAAAAAATGAAAGGTAGAGACGTTTTCCACAATAATAATGAAAGGTGAGGACGTTATGTACTAATTACCCAATGATTTATCCCTCATACATGACTATACCTATAATTCACTTGTTACTTCTCAGCATCCAAATTTAACTTTATTATCAATTGTAAGATGGGGTGTTCAAAATCAATTGTAAAACAAAAATTAGCAAGATAAATGTACTTTAATATTTTTAGAGATCTGAACTAACCAAGACAATATTACCCTATTGTTTGTTAAAACATAATTTTAAAGAAGAATAACAAGAACCTCATAATCTTCAATTTGAAGATATACCGAGCTGGTAAATCAAATTAAAATGACTATACTAATTATCAAATTAATTAAATGAAGACAATAATTATAGTGACAGATATTTCAAGAAGTTTAATAAACAAGAATGCTTTAATTTTTAAATTAAAGAAAAAAATACTTATCAACAATCTCAAGTATAAAACACTCTCCCACCCACCCCAAACAAATCATTCTTGAGCTGTAAAGGGGCAAAGAAAGTAAAGAATTAATGGCAAAGAACTTGGAAGAAGATGCTAGGCTTGGACCAACGAGTTCGTATCGCCATGGGGAGGACTAGGAGACATAGACGGATAGTTGTTAGATTCATTATCCAATCCAAACCCACATCTGAGAATCCAAAAAACTATGAAAATCCATTAACAAAATGTAAATAGTGAAAATCCCCCATTTATACATAACACTTACACATGAGTTCCAAAATACTTCTCCCAACAAATCTCCCATTTGTGCAAAACTTCAATACCACCCAATTCCGACAACACCACATGTAAATTCGCCATGGAAGAAGTAATACACATTTAGACAGAGAAAAAAAAAATTAAGTACAAAATAGTGAAAATCTAACCATGAGAGAAGAAGAGGCAAGGGGTGGGGGTGGACAAATCTAGATTCATTTCAATACTTTGTTTCATACGAGTCGGGTACGAAAAAATGGTTGGGCGGGTTAATTATTTTATGGGTAAATTATTTTTCCAGATTGGCTGCAAAGAGAGTTCGGGTCGAGTCCAATTAACCTATAACCCAACTCAACATAAAAGAATCCAACTAAAAATAATACATAAAAAGTAAAAATTGGTCTTTTCAATGAGAAAAGTAACATTTATTGTGGTTTGACATGTGTACTTTTTTGGAATAAATTGTGTAAGTTATGTGTCAAATTTTTATTGTTCAACACAATTTAAATTTGTATGAAAAATTGTCGTACCTTGGAATTAGAAATTGATAATAAGGGCATTTCGGTCTAAATTTTTGTAAAATGGATAGTGAACAAATTTTGAACATTTTTGCAAATGATCATGTAAAAGTGGATATTTCTTGTAATTTCCTCTAAAAAGATACTGATCAATTTCATCCTTGGATAAATCAATTATTACAATTAAAAAAAGTACTAATAAAGTTTACTGTCATAATTCCGTGTTCAAAATTTCATGAATTCCAAAATATTTATCTATATACCAAAATTTGATGAAATATACGCTTTGAAAGTTGTAGGACACAAAAAATGTGTAGTTAAAATTAATAGTTAACTTTGATTTAAATTAAAATCTAAATTTTAATTTCTACCAAATAGAGTGTGTATGGTGTGCCGAATGTCTATTCAAGATCCTAATAATATGAAGAAAAATAATTTTTTCTTCAATTTTATTTATTTTAAAAATCTTTTCTTTTATATTTGAGTGATATATACGAGTTATATTGGTTGGTCCTTCTACCAGCAAAGTCTCGTTTAACCACTATGGTCAATCTACTATAGCACTATAATTCACATGTTCACCTTAAAACACATAATTATGTTTGAGAATGAATGAGTAGGACGCTTATCCTAATCATAAGCAATGACAAGAAAGCATTAAGTTGTGAGCAACTCCTAAGAACCTTAAAATTATTAATGAAATGGTATTTCTAATACTTTATACAATTTTCAAAAAATTATTGGGTGTGCTTTCTAACATTAAAAATTCATTTACTGTCCAGAAGGCTCAGTAATTTTGAACGCTAAATAAAAAACTGAAAGCAAAAATAAATTTTCCGCTGCCGGGGTTCGAACCCGGATACCAATGATGAAATCATTTCTGGGTATTACCAAGTGCTACAGCGGAGTTTGTGTTATTGATGTTACAAAACAATTTACAAATACAAAAAGCAAAATGGAATGACAGAACCAACTTTGGCTTGTTGAGACATTAATTATGGATATAAATTATATAAGTTAAAGTGAGTATATTAAATGAAACTATTCGAATAACATTAAATGGATAAAAGTGTATTAGGAAAATAATAAAAGCTTTAACTTGAAAGATGCTAAATATGTCTCACTTTAATAAGTCGGCTCATCTAACAATCTTAGTTTGAAAATAGAGGGAAGCATAGAAAGATAATGCCAAGGCTGACCCTTAGAATTATGAAGCCCTAAACGACTAATTATTATGATGCTCTAAACACAATTTTTTTCCGAACACAAATAAATAGATAATATATTTATATTTTAAACGACGACTTTGTACAGTCCAAAAGATAGAATAGCAAAAGAAACCATATTTGACAACTCAAAAAATTGCCCGGTTCAAAAATGATAAAATACTATCAAAGTAAATAATAATCTCCAAGAATTATTAATTGGAACAACACGAGTAAGGTGCAATTTAGTGAATTTTTGGAAGTTTTAAAAACTAAAGTGAAAATCATGAGAAAGTTTTAATAACCATAATTTTAAGTCATGAGAATATTGTAAGGACGACTCGTAGAGAAAAGAGTGATTTTTATATTTTTTAGACTATAAGGTGACGAGTTAAGATTATTTAGTGATGAGAAAGATCATCATTTTCTAATGATTTTGATTTGAGGATGTTTAATAATTTTGAAATCTTAAGGGATTAAAGTGAAAATAAATTTCGAGGACAATAATATATTTAAGTCAAAATATGTATTTATTGGAGGATCAAATTACCCAATCAATATTGGGCTCATTTCAAAAATCATATTAAAAGACAAATTACAGACTTGAGAAAAAATAATTTGGATAAACCAAGTTCGAGTTCTAACACATTAAAGTAAACTACATAATTGGTAATATTAGTATCCAAATTAGACCATAAAATCGTAACAATATTGGACTTATTTGGTAATTCGTAATTAATTATGTATATTAAACTCGAGAAAACTAATTTTAGAAAAGTCTAACTAAATTAGAATCAATCTAAGAAAATTGTATTTCAATAAATTTTAAGAAATTAATCTATTTGATTTAGTAATGACTAAGGGAAAAAAAATAATAATAACACCTCATCTATTAAGTATTCAACAAAGCAATTTTTAGACTTTAAGTTTCAAAATTCAAAACTCCGGTTTATGTTTTAATTTTAAATAATAATAATAATATTATCAAATTAAAATATCTAACCACACCTATCCCACCCCACCAAACAACTATCCCCACCTATTGTCGGCATCCACCCGCTATTGACATTCACTTGTTAATATATACCTTCTCGGCGACTTCTTCAACGATGAATGAACAACGTCAACGAATGGTTATCTTCTTCATTCACGACCCAACATGTATAATTTTAAATTGAAAAACAGCCAATTAGGTATAAAATCTGGTTAATTGAATTTTTGGCTCATTTGGATAACTGAGATTGGAGAAATCAATGGCATGAAACTTTTAGATTTGTGACATGTGACTTGAGCCATTGGTCTGTAACCAAATCTTTTGAATCCGTGACTTGTGACCTATGCACTTGGCATGGGACGATGACCAAAATTCTTGAATCCGTGACCTATGACCTGTATGCAGTTTTACATGTGCCCTGTTACATATGACAATGACATAATCCAATGGCATGTAAACAAACATCTTGGATTTGTGACCTGTGAATTATGTATATTAACATGTAACTCGTGCACTTTAACATGTCATATATTTAAGAGATTTTGTATGTGATACTTAATCAACTATGACCAACCCCAACCCCAACTCAGCACCACAACCACCACGTATACAACTATATGTACTGCCGCTACTGGTTTTTCTCAATCTATGAGTAGACTTTTCGAGTCTTTCAGCAAACATAAGAACACAAAACAAGAATATTTCCTCAAACCACCCAACTCACTACCACCACCTAAAACCTAGGATTACTACCACCACCACCTTCTTCAAATTAACAACCACAACACACCCAAATAAGACCAGTTATATGCATCCACAATAGAAGACGTAGAGACTAAATTTTGAAATAGAAATTTGAATGGGCGGCACAACCCCATAGTATTCAAATCTATAGCTGGAAAGCACTCCTTCATAACGACGGGCGCTCAATTGTCGAAAATCACTGATCTTAGGTTCAGAGCATTGTCGGCGCTTGCACCAATGAAGAGAGACCCAACAACCGATGAGAAGAGAAATAGAGTGGGTAGAGAGTGAGGTAGAAAGGAAGTGTGTGGAAGTGAGAGATGAGAGAGATTCATTTTGATTGAATACGTGATTTTTGCTCAATTAAATTTAATACCTGATTTAAGAATATCAGTCTTTAAACACTTGCTCTTGTGTAATTTCCACAATTACTAATTAGTAATTTAATTGGGCTTGCACAACTTTCTTTCTTTTTTAGGCCCCATATGTTTTGAGGCCCTAGGTTATTGCCTAGTGGGCTTTGGTTTAGGGCCGGCCTTGGATTATGCCCAGTAAACATAACTTATGAAAGTGATGCCTTGACATAGTTCCATCATTGAGAATCATAATAGAGTTTCTTTCCCCCACCCCCCACCCCTATTAATATATGAGTTAAATAAACCACAATATTCTCCATTGGAAACAAAGATATCCATGTAGACGAGTTGGGAATAAGAAGTTTTTACGGGACTTCTATTCACCAAATTCTTTACTTTTGATTCGTGATGAATTGAATAATCCTTGAATCCTCCTTTTTTCGGATAACACATACAAAAAGGCCTCTCAACAATTAAACAATTAGTGAACATTTGAAAGATATTTCTATAGTTAGTTTATTTCTCTTCTATCTTCCAATTATCTATTTTCTTTAGTTATTTACTAAATCCGCATTTCTTGATGTCAAAATAGCATATGTGATATTTCTTGTGTGTGATAAATAAAAATTAAACTTCTAGGCTATAATTATGTTTACATTCATTCTATCATCTTTCCGTCAAAAATAAAAATAAACAATATGTGACATTTAGCACAAATGCACAAGCCTTCATAAAGCCTTGTCTCTATGGAACAAACTCCAAAGGCAACTTCGTTCATATTTTTTACGTATTACAGACTAATCAATCAATAAAAGGCACGTGTCTTTCATTGAATTCTGCCCTTCACTGAACAATTGTTCCATCCACCTAGAACTAAATAAATATCACAAGCTATCTTCAATGCTAGCTCTTTTATTTAAATTTCTGTTACACAAACTGAAAAAATATTGTTTCTTGGTAAAATTGCAAATAAGTTTACACACACAAAAAATGGGTAAAGCACATATTTGGTTCCTAAAGTTGCAAAAATTTCAAAATGGTCCTTGAAGTTTATTTTGTTCTAAACCAAATCACTAAAGTTTCCTTGGTGTTCCAATTTGTCGCTCTGTGGCTGATATTAACATCAAGTCCCATATGTAGAAGTTAAAACCACCGTGTACTTGAAAATTTTATTTCATTACCATGTAAAGCTTTCTAATAATGATTGACGAAGTTACTCATGCCTTATTCAATTCTATTCCAACATGCAGATGAGAACAAACTTCAAGGTATCTTCATCCTATTTTTAACACGTTAAGTCTTGCATGGCAATGAGATTAGTACATAGAATCGTTAAAAAAAATGTAAACATGAATTGGTGTTAATATCACTAATAGAGTGACTAAGTTGGAAGTGATGGAGAATGAATAACTGATGATTTTTTTTTTTCCATTAATGACTAACTTGAAATTGTTCTAAAACTTTGAGGCCAAATGCATATTTAACCTAAAGATGAACTTTTGAAAAGAATTTTGTTTTCCATTTCATGTTGAACTATCCTTAAGTGATTTTTTTACCCCAATCTCTCTATTTGATCTCGTGTTGCGATCTAATTACGAGATTCATTTTTTTAACTTTCATCTTTTAGTGTGATTTGTGCTAGTAAGTTCTTTATCTTTGTAGAATTGGACCTGTCACTCAAATTTTAGCTCAAAAAGGATCAATATTTTTGAATGCTAAATTTTTAATGTTCTTCTAAACATTAAAAATTTAGTGTCAAAAAGGCTCAATAATTTTGAATGCTAAATAAAAAATTTGAAAGAAAAAATGATATTCCGCTGCCGGGGTTCGAACACGGATACCAATGATGAAATCATTTATGGGTATTACCAAGTGCTATAGCGGAATTAATGTACAACTTTGGCTTGTTGAGACATTAATTATAGATATAAATTACATAATTATATTAAAGTGAATATTCAATTAAAACTATTCGAATAACATTAAATGGACAAACGTATATTAAGAAAATAATAAAAGTTTTAACTTTAAAGATGCTAAATCTTTTCCACTTTAGTAAGTGTTGGCTCATCTAACAATTGTAATCTGAAAATAGAGGGAATCATAGAAAGATAATGGCCAGTAAACATAATACGCGAATGTGATTCTTTGACTTAGTTCAATAATTGAGAATCGTAACAGGGTTTTTTTTTTTTTCCTTATTACCATAAGAGTTAAATAAACTTCAATATTTTTCATAGGAATGATATCTACGTAGACGAGTTGGGATAAGATGTTTTTACAGGATTCCTATATACCAAAATTTTTACTTCTGATTCCGACGAATAGAATAAACCTTGACTCCTCCTAGATTTGGATAACACATACAAAAAGACTTTTGAGAGATATTTCTATAACTAGTTTATCTNCCAAAAAATAAAGACATCTTGAAGATTCCATAATTCTCCATTTTTGTTTTAACATTTAACACAAATGCACAAGTCTTCATAAAGCTTTGTTTCTATGGAACAAGCTCCAAAGGCGACTTCGTTCATTTTTTTTTTTTACCGTAACAAAACCTGTCGATCGATCAATAAAAGACGTGTCTTTTCAATGTCTTCTACCCTCAACTAAAAAAATCCTTCCATCAGCTAGAAATAAACAGAATGTCATATGATGTGTTCAATGCTAGCTCATGTATTTAAAATTTTTGTGATAAAAACAGAAAAACTGTCGTTTCATGGTAAAATTGCAAATAAGTTTACACTCATAAAAAAGGGAAATACATATTTGGTTCCTGAAGTTGCAATAATTTCAAGATGGACCTTGAAGTTTATTTTGTTCTAAACCGTATCTTTAAAGTTTCCTTAGTGTTGCAATTTGTCACTCCGTGAGTGACAGTCTCGTTTAACAACTATAGGCAATCTATGAAGGAATTATAAATCACAAAATCAACTCAAAACACATAATTAAGTTCGAGAATGAATTACAGAATGTCGTATCATAATGTATATCTCTCGTAATTTTGAGTTTGTTGTGAGCAACTCCTTAGACCTTCAGAATTATTAATGATATGGTATGTCTAATACGTGCCCAAAAAATTATTTGATGTTCTTCTAAACATTAGAAATTTAGTGTCAAAAAGGCCGAATAATTTTGAATGCTAAATAAAAAATTTGAAAGAAAAAATGGTTTTTCCGCCGCCGGGGTTCGAACCCGGATACCAATGATGAAATCATTTCAGGGTATTACCAAGTGCTACAGCGGAATTTTTGTTCTTCTTGTTGCAAAATGTTAACAAATGTAAAACGGAAACTGGAATGACAGAGCCTCAACTTTGGCTTGTTGAGACATTAATTATGGATATAATTTTATAACACTATACAGTAAAGTGAGTATTCAATGAAAACTATTCGAATAACATTAAATGGACAAACGCATATTAAGAATTAATAAAAGTTTTAACTTTAAATTTAACCCCCCGAAAGTTTAGAATAAAATTATATTTATTTTATATAGTATATTTTTTTTAATATTTAAAAAAGTACGAGAACTAAAATTAAATATATTTTAAATTCCTATCTTATTTGAGCCAAATAATTATGTATCGATAGAGTGATAAATGTTGATTTTGATAATGATTATTTTTTGTAATTTGGATAGAGTTTTTGATAAAACTTAAAAGTAATCATAATTCTATATTTTGAAATCAATTCTTATCCAAATTCCTTACATATATCGTTTTGAATTCTAGTTGTTCATATAGAGAGCATTAAAACTCAAAATTGTGAGCAACTCCTTAGAACTTCAGAATTATTAATGATATGGTATGTCTAATACGTGCCCAAAAAATTATTTGATGTTCTTCTAAACATTAGAAATTTAGTGTCAAAAAGGCTGAATAATTTTGAATGCTAAATAAAAAATTTGAAAGAAAAAATGGTTTTTCCGCCGCCGGGGTTCGAACCCGGATACCAATGATGAAATCATTTCAGGGTATTAGCAAGTGCTACAGCGGAATTTTTGTTCTTCTTGTTGCAAAATGCTAAACAAATGCAAAACGGAAACTGGAATGACAGAGACCCAACTTTGGCTTGTTGAGACATTAATTATGGATATAATTTTATAACACTGTACAGAAAAGTGAGTCTTCAACGAAAACTATTCGAATAAAATTAAATGGACAAACGCATATTAAGAAAATAATAAAAGCTTTAACTTTAAAGATGCTAAATCTTTCCCACTTTAGTAAGTGTTGACTCGTCTAACAATTGTAATCTGAAAATAGAGGAAATCATAGAAAGATAATGGCCAGTAAGCATAATTCGTGAATGTGATTCCTTGACATAGTTCAATCATTGAGAATCGTAACAGAGTTTTTGCTTTTTGTTCCCCTTATTACCATAAGAGTTAAATAAACTTCAATGTTTTTCATAGGAATGATATCTATGTAGACGAGTTGGGATAAGATGTTTTCACTAGATTCCTATCTACCAAAATTTTTACTTCTGATTCTGATGAATAGAATAATCCTTGACTCCTCTATTTGGATAACACATACAAAAAGACTTGTCAACAGTTAAAAAATTAGTAAATATTTGAGAGAGATTTCTATAACTAGTTTATTTCTCTTCTATTTCTCATTTATCTATTTCTTTAGTTATTCACTAAAACCTCATTTTTTGGTGTCAAAATAGGATTTATGAAAGAAAAATGGAAGATATATTCCTTTTGTTTTTATCCAAAAAAAAAAAAAAAAACCAAACATCTTGAAGATTGTATAATTCTCCATTTTTGTAGGCGTGCCGCTCGAGCGCCAGGTAGGTAGGCGGAAAGTCTCTACTGAAGACTCTATCCCACTACTCGAGTATCCAGCTTGTGGAAAACTAGCGACATCAGTCCCTTTTTCCTCTGAGGCCCTATTTTGACGTCTTCAAAGCCCAATATAACAAACCACGTAAACTCTAGATGAATTTGGGTTTCAAACCAAAGAATCTTCATCTTGAAACAAATTTCAATGCAATGAGCGAAGCAAACTCGATTGCAAGGAATGAACTAAACTCTTCAATAAGGACCAAACAAACTTCTCTAACTTACCAAAAATTCTCCACCTGTGCCACAATATCCAACTAGGGTAAGTGAATCATTGAGTTCCCAAAAATCACAAATGATCTAAAATTTGGTAATAGGACCGAAACATACTCTGAAGCAGAATCAACAGTAAATACTTTTGTAGAAGGCCCCTTGCTAAACTGAAAACTTTCAAATACACTTAAAGCACATGCAAAAAAATCAACTTCATCGTACCTTTCTTCAATAAGTCTGTTCCTAGTAATTTAATACGGTACAGTAGGTGATGGTGATAAAGAGGCATTACCCACATCCTCTGAACTCGACTAGGTTATATTCGTCAACACGGACCTCAAACTAAATCCCAACGGAACTGTACCAAACTGAATATCCACCACGATACAAAACCTTTTTCTAATTGTTTTTCAATGATTCTGCACAACCTTACAAGATATATAACTGTGACTTTTTTCTCTCATCCATTATAACCCAGACACCTTTCACAAATCTTCAAAACTCTACCTCTGCCAAATAGTTTGTACCCTTTTGAATTAAGAGTAGCCAACGAGATGGGATTTTTCTTTAAATCTAGAACATGTCGAACGAGATCAAATATTCTAAATGTCCCATCTCACAACTTAACTATGAATTTACCAATACTAGCTACCCGACAAGGTACGTTGTTTGCTATGATCACGACACCTTTTGAAACTGTTTCATATGTTGAAACAAATCCCTATTGAGACACATATGAAAAGCACATGGGTGAATCAAGAATTCAATCCTCATCAAGTTTGGGGTTTCTGTCAGAAATAGCCATCACATCTCCATTACTCAAATAGTTCTTTGCGACATTTTCTTTACCTATAGTTTCTGATTGCTTTCCCTTTTGATTTGCGGCCAAATTTCCTTTATTCTACCACTTGTTGGAATCCCTCTTGATGTATCATTTCTTCTTACAATAAAAAAAATCGATTACTGAAATTAGATTCTGACATGCCCCTTGCGTGACCATCATAAACAACAAGACCTCCATCTCTAGCCTCAAATCCAACCAGATGCTTCACTTTTCCTTTGAAAACAAAGCATCATACGCATCTTTAATAGTATGAGTATCACGATCGTATAAAATCGTATCTCTAAACAATGTAAATGAAGCAGGCAATAAACAAAATTAAAGCTAAATCTTCTTCATCATACGTTACCTCTAAAGTCTCCAAATCAGTGATGATTTCTTTAAAAACAGCCCAACGATCTTCTAAAGATTTGCCTTCTATCATGCGATTAGAATACGAACGTTGCTTCAAGTGCAATTTGCTAGTTAGACTCTTAGACATGTACAATTGCTCCAACTTCAACCATAACATAGCGCAGTTTTCTTCTTCGAAACATCTTGAAGAATTTTATTCGAAAGATGAAAATGTATTTGTGAAAGTATTTTTCGATCCTTACGTGTTTCTCCTCCATCGACTAATTTGTGGACATCTTATCAAATCTCAAAAACACATCATCAAAATCCATTTCAGCAAGTACTAGTAGCATCTTCACCTGCGACAACGAGAAGTTAGTGTAGTGATCCAAAAGCAAAATTTCATACTTCATGGTTGCCATCAAGAACAAAGAAACATCGAACAAATCAAACCAAAGCTCTTATACCACTTGTTAGAAATCAAACAAGGATTATGTATGCTCTCATACCACTTGTTGGGGACGAAACAAGGTTATATAACAATATTAACATAAGAAACAAGAATTTAATTTGGAGGATAAATTAGAGGTTTTATTCACTAATAATGGAGAGAGAAATTACAACAATATTGTGTTCCTACATAATAATTATAATCTTAGTAATAATGAAGTAAAATCATGTTCTAACTATGAATAGAAGCCAATTATATATAGGGGTACATCAAACCCTAATAATAGCTCTAAAGATGGAAACTAAGTCAAAAAAATACGTGAAATAAACAAAACAAGGAAAATCTGGAATGGCGCGGCGCTCGAGCACCAAGCAAGCGGCAAGTCTCTGCTGAAAACTTTGTCCCTCCGCTCAAGTGTCCTACTAGCGTTATCAATCCCTTTGTCCTCCTTAGAACCTATTTAGACGTCTTGAAGGCCCAATATACCAAACCATGCAAACTTTAGATGAATTTCAGTCACAAACCCAACAATAAAAAATAATGATCAACTTCCAACTACCATAATTCCCTATTCAAAATTTCATGAATTCCAGAATATTTTATCTATGCTAATCTTTGCCACATGCAATGCACGGATTGTATTATTTTGAAGGTAATGTTAGTGTCTTGAATTTTACAATAAATTCAAGTTATACCAATTTTATTGTTACCTTTACAATGTTGCTTGGAATATGAAGAACATGGGTAACTTTTCCTCCTTAACGACTTGTTATTTCTATGGTTGCTTTGTCACTTTGAACTTCACATAGAGGTTGGAATTCTTCGACTTGATCTCCCTGCCAAGTGATTCATCAATATCCAAATGATCATAAACGATATAGTTTTTCTAACTTGATCGGAATATAACATCAATTATAATGATAATCACAGCAAGAAAACCACAACTTCAAATAGCATCACCATTTGCGGTAACCTTAAAATTGAAAGAGGGGAATATAAAAACAATATAATCAAACTGGCAACATATAGTATCTACAATTCCAGCAAAAGTGGAACAATCGAATGTACAAACACACTAACAAACGGATTGCACCTTAAGAAAACAAACGCTTTTTTTATTTCATCAACAACCCAAAACTCTTAAATACTAAAAGAACGGATAACCTACTGGGTTAGGAGTCCTTTAATGGGCTGCACGACAAAGCAAAATAAATAATACCAAAAATAATGAACTAAGAAACTTTAAGTGCCGTTTTGACTTAGCAAACGAATTCAAACATCCAAAATCCCTCATATGTCACGGTAAGTGGTGAGTTCAATGGAAATCATCATGATATTTCTGAAATAGGGTAACGGCCCCAAAACGGACACTGTATGCAAAAGTTACGCCATTTTCTTCCAAATATGCAATCACTCTTTTGCCGTCGCCTTTAAATGGCTTCCTTCTCTCTCCACAACCTTAGAAAATGTTATTGCTAGTATTGTAAAAAAATATTTTGTCTCCGTGCGTACACGAAGACATGGCGTGTTTGTGTCTCACAAGGAGACACCCCACTGTGTCTCCACAGACACACGGATGTTCCTCACGGAGACACCATCTCCATGCTGTGTCTCCACGGAGACACACAAATGTCTTGGTGTCTTCGTGCCACACAGAGACCTTCTTGTGCGTGCATGGAGACACCAACGGACTTTTTTTCCCTCTAAAACCAACAAGTTTTTGCCTATTTTATATTGTACTGATTTTTGTCAATTAAACTCTTATCATCTAATTTCTCATCTAATTTTTCTGTGATAATTTTACAAACACATACAACCTTTTAACTCCCATCAATCTTTAATGTGTTCCTATGCTTTATTACTATTTCCAACTCCACCAAAAGGAAATCTCAACCAAATTAAAATTTCTAACTTACTTTAGATTATATTATTCTAAGAGTAAAGATAAAATGGTTCCAATCTTCAAGCTTGCCAGTGTTTGATTTTCGCCCTCTGTCATCTTCTTTTCTTCCTCCTTTTTGTCTCTCATCCCTTCTTTTTCTTTCTTCTTCTCTGGATTTCTCTCCATTTTTATTTTCTTGCTCTTTGTACAGTTTTTATCATCTTGTATATAAAATTTTAAGCTTACCTTTTATGAGGCAAAAAAATAAATTTTAAGTTTACCTTTTTACAATACCATAGACAAGAGAAAAATCCTCCTAAAAGATTTGTGTATACCTAACGAGGGAAGAACGAAAACATAAAACTAAACAAAAACGAAAAAAATAGAAAACGGGTTGCAAAAAAAAAAAGGCACAAAATAGTAAAAATAAAACAACAATGAGTACCTTTAATGTCAATCACGATAATCAGCAAATTTGTCGAAGACAAAGAATTAATCACGATAATCAACAAATACGTCGAATAGCAAGATGAGGGGATTTCTACGCCGATTTCGTTTTCATATATATATTTTGGGAATGAGCTTTTAAAAATGTCTATACGCCAGACACAAATGAACTATGTTGGAGACATTTATCCATAAGGCATCGTTTCCATCTAGATTGATATTTTATATAAAGGCAATGAAAAACCGGTTTCATGAACGGCAACAATTCATTTTGGATGTGAAAAAGAGATCAGAAAAATGAACAGTGAACTCTTATTCACTCTTTTACATAAAGGCGATGATACCAAAATGTACTTGTACCCATGAATAGGGCATAAATGCCCTTACTATTTCAGTTACACTCAGCTAGATCATCTTTAGTTCAAAGTCAAATATCAGTGGCTGTAATTACACCAGCAACAGTAGTTGAAGGTTCAGTCCGCCTAGTTTGAACGCTTATCCAATGCTTTAAGAAAAGCTCTCATTCGAACTTTCCAATAAGTATAGTTTCTTCCGTTGAGAAACGGAGGCATGGATAAAGACTGACTCATCTATAATAAATTAAGGTTCAGGAATCGAAATATGGCTCTGATACCAATTGAAAATACGAAATTTGACCCAAACTACACCTAGAGGGGGGTGAATAGATGATTACGCGGAGTTAAAAACTGATTAATTAAATAGCATCAAGTCACTATTAATTATTTCTTGATGATTAATCAAGCAATTCAGTTTTCTCCTATGTTGAATTACGACAAATATAAAAGCAATAAACAAACACAAAATTGATCACGGAGAAACTCCAACTAGGTAAAACTTCGGCACTTTGCTAGTCAATAATCCACTATAAACGATTATGACTAATAATCCTCCAGACTCTACGACGACACGTACTTTCTGACCTCCTGACTGCAATTCCAATAGCTTTCCTTGATTTCGTGCTCCTGCACCAACTCCCAACTACAGTTTTCAAAGCTATCCTGGATTGCGCTCTCCTGCAGCAACTCCCAGCTTTGTGAAATCTTCAATCTCCTATGGATTAACGAAGAACACCGCGTTCTTCACCGACTGGAACTCGAGTCACCTTCCCTTGATATTCAAAACTTTGACAGATATGAAGGAAACGACAGTTTGGTATTTGGATTATGAGTTTGATGTTTTCACCGCCAATAGCCAATAACAGAATGAAGGTTGAAAACAAATTAACGAAGATGATGTGAAGGAAAATTTGTTTATCTCAATGTTCAACCTTGGAAAATCGTTCAGATGCGTTTAAATATTTATATGTAGGTCAAGGTATGAATGAGCTAGATAAAAAGCCATTAAAATACGAATTAAAAATTCCTCTGATAACCGTGTCGCTCGAGTGAGAGCTGGACAAGAGGCAAGCGACACATTCGAAGGTCTGGCGACAGGCGAGCGACTTAGTTTCTCTTTCTGACGCTCGAGCCAAACTTTGGCTACAATCTAGTGAAATTTTGGCACCGTTTTTTCTTCTTTTCCATTCACAAACCTTAGACCTAATATACCTTAATTTTCACTAATTGCACATAACTCATTGACTTTTACAACATATCAATTTTGGTCCCTTTTGCTCACAGACTTGCTAATTACATTAAATACCTAACACAGTGTATTCTGTTGATTTTTTGTCAGAATCGTTATGCTGAATTCTGAAATACTTCTTCATATGCAGAGAAATTTCACTTAATCAAATTGCTCTATAGGCGATCACACTTCTCCATTTACAATGGGACACATGAGAACTCAATAGAGTCACCCACAGGGATTGGTATGGTTTTTCTATAAGTCTTGTTTAACCACTATAGGCAATCTATTAAACCACTATAAATCACACGTTCAACTTAAACACTTAATTAAGTTAGAAATGAGTAGGACGTCGTATCATAATCATATTCAATGACAAGAGAGCATTAAAATTCAAAGTTGTGAGCAACTCCTTAGAGCTTTAGAATTATTAATGAAATGGTATTTCTAATACTTTATACAGTTTCTAAAAAAATTATTGGGTGTTCTTTTTAACATAAAAAATTTACTTACTATCCAAAAGGCTTAATAATTTTGAACGCTAAATAAAAAAAACGAAAGCAAAAATAAATTTTCCGCCCAAGTGTGAGCGGAATTTGGGCGATTAGTGTTGGAAAATTATTTACAAATACAGAATGAGCCAAAGCCAACATATATGGAACAACCATTTTGAAATGGAATGTCCGGAGAGCCATCTTTAGTTTGTTGAGTTGAGACATTAATTATGAAGGACTTTGCTACTTGTATATATAAAAAATGTACATAATTGATTACATAATATTATTTGGAGAAAAAATTGGATGAAAAAGTTAATTATATTTTAAACTGTCAAATAGGAGAGTGTCACGCGGAATTATATAATTCATTATATAAATCTTGATATACATGTAGCAAGATCCGATTACATATATATACATATATATAAAGGGAGTATTAAATGAAACTATTCGAATAACATTAAATGGATAAAAGTATATTAAGAAAATAAAAAGAGCTTTAACTCGAAAGATGCTAAATCTTTCTCACTTTATTGAGTCTTGGCCCATCTATCAATCGTAGTTCGAAAATCGAGGGAAGCATAGAAAGATAATTCCAAGGCCAGCCCTGAGAATTATGAAGTCCCAACGACTAATTATTATGAGGTCCTTAACATAATTCTTCTTTCAAAAACAAAAAAATAAATAAAATATTTATATTTTAAACGAATAATTTGTACAAGAGATAGAATAGCAAAATAAACCATATTTAACAACTCAAAAAATTAGGCTAGCTTAGCAAAATTATTGTGTTTATTGATAAAATATTATCAAAGAGTAAATAAAAATCTCCAAGAATTGTTAATTGGAACAACACGAGTAGGTGCAATTTAGCAAATTCTAGGGAGTTTAAAAACAAAAGTGAAAATCATGAGAAAGTTTTAATAACCATAATTTGAAGAGATAATAATATTGTAAGGATGACTCGCAAAGAGGAGAGTGGTTTTCAAAGCTTTAACCCATGATGGGGCCCTAATTGTTAAAAGTGTAAAATTTATGGACTAGATTATAAATAGTGACAACATATATTATTGGACGATAAAGTAACAAGTTAAGATTATTTAGTGGTGAGAAAGATCATCAGATTCTACTGATTTTGATTTGGGGATCTATTAATAATTTTGAGATCTTAAGAAGTGATAATAAATTTTGAGATCAATAATATATTTAGGCCATATTGTATTTATTGGAGGATCGAGAATTACCCAATCAATATTGAGCTCATTTCGAAAATCGTATTAAATGACAAATTACGAACTCAAAAAAAAAAAAAATTTGTTAAATCAAGTTTGGGTTATAACACATTACAATAAACTACTTGATTGGTAATATCAGTTTCCAATTTAGACCATAGCATCGTAACAATATTGGGCTCGTTTGGTAATTCGTAATTAGTTATGTATATTAAACTTACGAAAAGATATTTTAGATAAGTCTAGCTAAATTAGAATCAACCTAAAAAATTATAGTTTAATAAATTTTTAGAAATTAATTAACTGGTTTAGTTAACTACTAATTAGTAATTTAATTGGGCTTGCAAAGCTTTCTTTCTTTCAAAGGCCCCATATTTTTAGAGGCCCTAGGCCATTGCCTAGTTGGCTTTGGTCTAGGCCCGGCCCGGGATAATGCATAATAAGCTAAACCTATGAAAGTGATGCCTTGACATAGTTCAATAATTGAGAATCATAATAGAGTTTTCGTTTTTTTTTTATTCTTGTTAACATACGGGTAAAATACACTTCAATATTTTCCATAGGAAAGATATTTATGTAGACAAGTGTTAGGATAAGAAGTTTTTACAGGATTCCCATCCATCAAATTTTACCTCTGATTCATATGAATTGAATAATCCTTAGTCATTTTCTTTTCGGATAACATATACAAAAAGACCCATCAACAATTAAAAAATTAGTAAACCTTTGAAAGATATTTCTATAATTAGTTTATTTCTCTTCTATCTCCCATTTATATATTTTATTTAGTTATTTACTAAAACCTCATTTCTTGATGTCAACATAGGATATGTTGTAGAAAAATTGAAGATCTTTTAACCTTTTTTTTTTCACCGAAAAAATCATCTTGAAGATTCTATAATGCTTACTCTCAAACTTTTCTTTTATACCATGGTGTGATATTTCTTGTTCTTGGCTATAATTAATTCACATTAATTCTATCATCTTTCTTCAAAAATAAAAAGAAACAATATGTGACATTTATCAAAAATGCACAAGTCTTCATAAAGCCTTGGAACAAAATCCAAATGCGACTTTATTCATATTTTTTTAACATATTATAGCCAATCGATCAATCAATAAGTGTCATTCATTGACTTTTACCCTTAACTGAACGGGAAATGCTGGGTGTATAGGGTAGGGACAACTCTCAAAGGGAGTGGGGGGTCAATTGTTTTACTTTTTTATTGAAGTCCTGTGCACCCAGCATTTTCCTAGCTGAACAGTCTAAACAATCCTTCCATCCACCTAGAAATAAGGAAAATTCCCCACGTACAGGGAAAATCAACAGGGCAAAACAGGGGTATAAACAGAATGTCATATGCTATGTTCAATGCTAGCTCCTTTATTTAACATTTCTGTAATAGAAAATGAGAAACTGTTGTTTCATGGTAAAATTGCAAATATGTTCACACACAAAAAGGGGTTAAATACATATTTGGTTCCTAAATTTGCAAAAAATTTAAGATGGTCCTCGAAGTTTATTTTGTTCTAAACCAAATCACTGATGTTTCCTTAGTGTTCCAATTTGTCACTCATTGAGTGATATTAATGTCAAATCCCATATGTAGATGTTAAAACCACTATGTGCTAAATGAACATTTAATTTCGTTACCATGTAAAATTAAATCTTTCTAATAATGGTTGACGAAGTTTACTCAAGCCTTATTTAATTCTATTCCAATATGCGGATCAGAACGAATTTCAAGGTATCTTCATCGTATTTTTAACTCATTAAGGCTTGCATGGCAATTAGATTAGTACATAGTTTTGTTACAAAAATGTAAACACAATTTGTTGCTAATTTCACTAATAGAGTGACTAAGTTGGAAATCTTAAGAAACTTATTGACTAATTTGAAGTTTAAGAAAATAAAATTTAATGACTAACTTGAAATTGTTCTACACCTTTGATGCCAAATGCATATTTAACCGAAAAATGAACTTCTGAAACGAATTAGGTTTTGCATTTCATGTTGAACCTTCCTTTTTTTTTTTTACCTCAATTTCTGTATTTGATCTTGTGTTGCGATTTAATTACGAGGTTCGTGTTTTACTTTCATCTTTTTGTGTGATTCCCACTTTTGCTGGTAAGTTCTCCTTTGTCTTGTTGAATCTCTAAAATTAGAACTTTATGAACTGTCAAGATCTCCATATCAAATTATCAAGAGAATTAATTAATGTGGAACATATTTTGATGCATAGATTTAAATCTTGAAACTTGAACTTGCAATCTCTTTAATTTTGAGTTCTTGCACTTTAATCTTGATTGCATGAATTCATTCTTCTTGATTCATGATTTTGATTGTGAGTATTGGATCTTTCTTTTCAATATGTTTTCTCTTATATTTTTGTATTGATGGAATGACACAAAGAATGCGAATCACATATGAATTAGAGACCACAAATCTATTTATAATTTCCATATGTATTTCAACTCATCATGAAAATACAACCATAATGGATGCACTATCTACACATATAATTAGGTCCACAATTTATATATATGCTCAAAGCACAAGAACTTAATTCTTTATTAGACTATTTTAAACGGGTTTAACTTTAAAATAACATTTATACACAATTAATTATATGTGTATGCTTAATAATTTCCTAACTATCTCCTATTTAAACCTCATATGTTACCCTTATAAATGTGTATAACCTTATGAGCTCAAAACATTTATTATCATAACAAAAAGTATATCCGACCAGTCTCGTCCATTGATTATGTCACGATAGATATAAGCAGTTTTCGTTACAAATATCATAACTAGATATCAATGGTCACGTATATCAATACAATATCATAACTAGATATCAATGGTCACATATATCAACACAATCAAATAACATCGATCACGTATAGATGTGTAGCATGAAAATTACATGCAATGAAATTCAAACATGTTTATTTCCAATTGATCATGCATTATTCTTTAATAAAATCAAACCATAAACTTTAATCACAATGAAAATAACAAAATATATTATTTCTGAAATAAACTTAAATGAGCACAAACAATGGTTCCATTAAACAACGGAATTGAATTGATGTTGGCAGATATTGAAACAAAAAACTGATGAATTAACTTGATAGAGTACAAAACCAAATAAATATGTTCAAATGGAATCCATATTAAACAATGAATTCAAATTACGATAGATCTCATCACAAAAAATCGAGTACAACATTAATATTTAGTCTTTAGATAAAAATATTAACTTGTAAGCGGTATACTTGGTGTAATAATCAAATATTGACAATAAATCATGTCAAACTACAAATTTATCTTTGGATCAGTCTATTATTCACATAAAATAAACCTTTATTATTGTCACATATTTATTACCACATGCGTTCATGTAATTCGGCTAAATATTTACATTTCTTTGGGCTGGTCAGTATTCACATGAATTACATACACACAATTTCCTAATATGACAAATAAATTAATCTATACAAGAAATGTTATTTTGGTAACATATTATTTCAATAAATTTATTTCAGAATATTAGTCATCTGAACTAATATAATTGTACCAAAATTTGAATTAAATTGTCACTTAAAATTAAAGTTTTCAAAAATTCACTTCTGAAATCAAATAAACCTACCACTCGAGGGCCAGCGAGCGACGATCGAGTGCAGGAGCTACTGCTCTAGATGCTCAAGTGCTAGCCTCGCGGCTTGCGAGCGACGACCCCTACCACTGCTTGAGCGCTAGAGTGGCGCCAAGGGAGTGCTAGCTTGTTGTCTCGCTCGAGTGCCACACAAGCGTGCAGCGAGCAGAAACCCCAAAATACTGAAAATCATTATTTTTTTGCCAGAAATATAAACAATTTGAATTCTAGAGATAAAATTTGCATCCCAATGATGAATAATCCATAGTACAAAGTTCATCCCTAAAATTCTTTATCAAGTCTCAATGATTTAACATAGATTGACTCCGATATCACTTGTTGTATCTTTTAAACCAAAACTTTATGAATTGTCAATATTTTAATGTCAAGTCAATAAGATTATTAATCATTGCAGAATATACCTTGATCAATTGATTTAAATATTGAATATTGAATCTTGAAAACTGAACTTCCGATCTCTTTAATTTTGAGTTCTTGCTCTTTATTTTGACTATCCAAATTCCTTCTTCTTAATTCTTGATTGTTGATCTTGATTGTAGGTTTTGGATCTCCCTTTTCAATATATTTCATCTTGTATTCTTGTGTTGATGAAATGACATAAAGAATGAGAATTATATATGAATTGGAAACTATAGCCATATGTATAGTTTCTATATGTATTTTGACCCATCATGAAAATAAAATCCTAATAAATTCGGTCTCTACACAAATAATTAGACCCACACTTTATTTCAACACTCAACGCCCAACAACTTAATTGTTTATTAGATCACTTTAAACGAGCTTAATTTTAAGATAACATTTATACAAAATTAATTACATATGTGGGCCTACGTGACAAATAAATAATTTCTTAACATATCTTTGTGGAAATGGACACGTCCATGAAATTTTAGCTCAATTATTATCGTTCCTAGTTAATATTTTTTTTCTGCTTTTTGTAAGTGTTGTGATAATCTGCTATTTGTTAAATTTTTCAATCATGCTCATTAATTCTAGTTTTAATTGAGATTTAAGAATGTGAGGTGTTTTTAAATAAAATTTTAGATCAATTGATGTTCATTTTTTTATCATTAGCGTTTTGTTGTTACTCTAAATTATTAGCAATTTGAATACTTATTAAATTTTCATATTGATAATTGATGTTGGAGATTTTAGGTCCAGGTGTTTTGAATGAATTTTCAGCTCAATTCATGTCTTTGTCATTTTGGTTCGGAGGTCAAATTACATAGGATCATTTTTCATTTTCAGCCTTTTTTATTTGAATCTTAATTCATGCTCATTAAGCTCTATTAGCTATTTAAGATTGTGAAATAGAGATTCGTAGGCTCTGTCCTTTGCGGTTTGTAAGGAAAAGTGTATCCTTAAAGTAGGTAGCCTCTATTTGGTGGATATTAAAATTAGATTTTTAGTATATTTTAATAAAAATTAATGAAATGTGGGACTTGAAATTTGTGAATTCAGTGAAATATATAGTTAAATTTAATTGTTAATTTTATCTTAAATTAAATTCTAAATAATCCCTACCAAATAAGGATTTAGTCAATACACATATCTTCACACTTGTGAGAAGGCAGTGCAAATCTTAGACTGAATCACATTCTTGTCAACGCCTCAAATCACTAGAAGTGTCAATTTTACTTTATTATTAGTGCTTTAAGCTCACCACCACCCTCAACCCAACATAGATTGACGGGGCCTAATTTTGTCTTTGTGGCCTTCATCTGTCGCTATTGGGAAGTTCAAATCGAAAAGATTAGGGAGAATGTCTGAAATTTCTTGTTTTATTTCTATAGTTTCATTTACTCTGCTTTCAGTAAAATTTTCTATGTCGTGACCATCCAAAGCTTGACATGACGAAGAGACCCAAAAGTCTTATTGACATCCATGATTCTTGCAGTCTTAATTCTTCTTAACTCGATACTGTCTATCTACATTCCTATAATTGATGACTTGTGTGCTCATGTAGCCTTGATGACAAAAAATAACATTTTTTTATAATAAATAATTGTATTTATTATTTATTTTATGTTGTGCATTTTTCTAATATTGAACATGCGAATTAAAGTGCATATGATTACTTGTGATAATATAAGTTGAGTTATTTCTTTGAGAAGCACAGTGTGATACAACTTATATTTTAATAATAAATAATTTATTCACAACCAATATATAAGAGTTGGCACATTTTACTGAAATGTTGTAATGTTGACTAATTCACGATTCGAATTTGCGATTTGTTCTTATTACAAAAATAGTTAAAGGTCCTAGTACACTTTGGATATATTGAACATACCACATGTCAAATTTTATTCTATAAGATGACCGTGAGTAAAAATAAATTCCACTTGATCGTCAGGTAATTCATCTAAGTTTTTGGACGATGTTGTGTATATCTTTTTGTAAGTTTAATGATTCTTTGATTCACTGGTGGGTTGATCAATTTGATTGACCAAATATCTTAATGAGTTGGGATCTTGAGAATGAGCGGCGTAGAGAATATGATTCATGACGACAGTCATCGTCTTCAAAAATGAATAGTTAAAGAAAACGGTACTTAAGTTATTGAAAATAGTTAGAGCGACAAAATGGTTCGAATCTGGGATGGGGATGAAATACATATATGGCAGGTTAAGAGAAAAATATTACATATATATGTTAATTTCTATGATTTTATGCATTTCAAGAGTGCATACTTTTTCTTTTGGTGGAAAAAAAAATTAATAATTAGATTGAGTGGTTTAGGATTGACTGGACAAGATCTAATTATTGGATCTTGAATAATATATGCTAGATCCGGTCCCCAGTGGCGGACCCAACAATAAAGTTCAGCCCGGGCGGACGTTGACGGTCAACATCGTAAGAACGGAATCGTTTATTAATATTTAATT
>CAIGRP010009178.1:0-16720 GCA_903798385.1 Fraxinus cuspidata | reverse complement strand
CAAACCCTAATTATTTCATTTTCTTTCCCAGCCGCCGCCACCGCGCTGGCACCACCACCACCACCACTGGCATCACCTCGCTATCTTAGCTATGAGCGTTGTCGGTGAACCATTTCTTGCTACAATCGTGCCTGCAGAGGCTCAGATCGCCGGAAGCTCTGCATATCTCTGGTAAGGCCATTCCTTCACTGTGAATGCCACCGGAGACTTTACATATTGCGGTTGCAGCGGCGTAGATCGCGGTGGTAATGGCACAGATCGTGGCTGCAATAACGCAGATCGCGGTGACGATGTTTTTTTTTTAATTATTGGATGGGTGGTAGTAGTTTCCATGTTTTGGTGGCTTAAGGGTGATGTGGTAGTAGCAGTGAGATAGTGGTGGCGGTACTGTTATGGTGAGGTATTGATGACGATGGTGGCACTGGAGACGGCGGTTCATGTGGTGGTGGCGTTGGTGGAGGCAGTCAGATTTTGTTGATTTTTTAGGGGTTTTTTCTGGGCGGTGGTGCAGGTGGATCTGGTAGTGTTGTGGCGGGGTGGACGGCGTTGTGGTGGTTTTTTGGTGTTGTGGTGTAGGCGGCGATGGTTATGGTTCTTTTTTGTTGTTATTGTGCAGATGGTTGTGGTAGTGCTGTGACAAGAGCGAAGATGGTGGTTTGGGTGGTGTAGTGGCAAGGGCGGGGTGAGATAGTATTTGTGACCAATTATTTTATTGATTTGTGACTAAATATTGGTGGAGAATCGGGACAGGAATTGGGTGAGTGTTTGGTGTATGTGACCGACATTTTGGTTCAATGTGACTCATTATTAATTTGCGACCTTAAATTTCGATAATTTGTGACAAAGAAATTTGGGAATATGTGACTTATCGATAAACTGTGATCTATAATTCTTTGATCCGTGACCAATGAATTAAATTCTGGTGAATAAAATATTTAATTTGTGACCTACAAAATTTTAACCAATAAAAGTAATATGTGACATATAATTTGATATTTTGTGACCAATAAAAGTAACATGTGACCTATAATTTGATATTTTGTGATCATAAAATAAGTTGTGTGAATTATAAATTTTGTGATTTGTGATCGATGAACAAATTGTGACTTTTAGATTTTTAATTTGTGACCAATGAACGAACTGTAACCTATAAAATTTGAATTATGACCTTAAAATTTTTGAATTGTGACTAAATTGCACAGATCTATGACCTTTATATATTTATTAATATAATATATAATTAATTAATTAAATTATAAATAAATTTTAATGAAAACGGTATTTTTGAAATTTAAAACCTCTATCCTTAATTTTGAAATAGTGATACTTAAATACCTTATTTATATATTGTTCCCATTAGAAAACATAGATATGGTCCATTAAAAAATTATTCTAATTTTCAAATGGGCCCATAAATAATGACACAATAACTAACTGAAAGGGAAATATGCATTTAGAAAACAACCGACTCCTCCCTTTTGGAAAACAAGAGTCTTCTTCAACTTTCAGAAGGGTCAATTTCGATCCGGTCATAATCCGCCTTAAATTCACCTTCTCAACGTGATATCTAAAGTTTAAAATCATACAGAAGCTAGAAAAATGATTTTATGGGGAAATTTGAAATTTATTTTCAATAAGAAAAATCGGTCGGATAAGACTAATTTTCCATATTGATGGCAGAGTACCAAGGTAGAGGTAATGGAGTGCTCTGATACCAAATGGTAGACTGAAAATAGATCCAAATCAATTATGTGGAAACAAATTGGATCAAAAAATGGGAAACTCTGGATAGAGTTCATACTTTCGGCCATTGATGTTGTTCTAGAAGCTCTCCTTTTGTTCTAGATAATGGCACTTTGAAGTTCTTAGCACTCTGAAATTGATGGTGTGTAATGTATTTTCGGTGGTGGAGCTTAGGGACCAAACCAATCTATATATATAGCCAAAATTCCATCAAGTTATGGCTTCAGTTATCAGTTTTGATTGTCCAATTAATTGATAAGTTTCTAAAAAACTGAAGAACGTTGGACCACATTGATGGAAGAAATGGATCGGTTACACAATATGCTCCTAATCATGTAATATAAGTTATCCGCTAAGCTTAACATGCTCCTCCCTCCCTTAAATAAAAACATGCCACATGTATAACTATCTGCATCGGAAACATATCAATTCTTGCTATAAATAGTATTGTATCATAGATGAGACACTTCCTTAGCCTATTCACTCGTGACAATCTCCCTTGAGTGTTATCTTTCAAACTCCGACTTATCATTGATAGTCTATTCGGGGTTTCAAACTAAATGATGGCAACTAAACACAAGGGTTGTTTTCGTTGCTAGACTTAACCTAACACCTTATGTCACAAGTGATGACTTGCCAGCACCACCTATGTTCGAGTTCCCGAAGACACCTGTCTCTTTCAAGAGGATTCGTGGCATGTCAAGTCCCGGTAAAGTTCTTTGCTTTGCATCGAATTAAATCGCATGGTCTAAGTTCTTTCTCCATTTAATCCCACCAAGTATTCTATGATTCCTGAGTTTTTACTGCATGAATGCAACTAGCCCTTGGTTAGAGAGTGTTTCTTTCCATCTTTACACCTCCTTCACCAGTACACTTTTCTGCTACACAATCCGAAATATACCGTAGAATATAGTTGATACAACAGCTATGGATAGTATTTTGAATAGGAACATTTTCAGAAAAAAGTTGTAACACTTGGTAAGATGCTGTGAAACCACCTTTTGCAGAACTTCTACTCGTTTGATACTGAGGGAATAATACTCTGTTTGCTTTATACAAGTAACTCAATTTCCCCGTGCAATCTATTAGAAACTCCATCAATAGCCAAAATTTCTTGTCTCGTTGGTTTAGATATAGGAATTTTACTGGCAATCTGAAAAGAAAGCAGATTTGGTTTCATCACAAACCCATGTATACGTGACACACAACATTCTTCCATCTATCTGCAATATTTTTAGAAAGAAGATTTCTCACACACAATATCAGAGTTTTCATTTCATCAAATCTGATTTCATACAGATATCTACCTATCTTTTCCACTGAATTCAAAAAGCAAGCAAGAGAAAACTTGTAGAATAATTGAACATTTGAAATCTAGTAAATACATGTAAAGATTTTGCAGAACTACAATTCTCATGGTTCTTGCCAATACTTGATGCTTATATCCAGAAAATGAAAAACAAAATGCACGTAAATGATCATACACAAAATATGGTTCCAGTCTTCCAGATGCTCATGGGCAGGGGCGGAGCTATACTTGGGACCACCCAAAAAATCTGGTATTTAAAAAAAAAAAAAAAAATCAAAAGGTTCTTTCTTTCTACCATATTCTGTACTTTTATACATCTTATTGTTTCCATTGTTATTTGTGATTGGGAATTCGGGTATACGTGCTTCAATTCTCATAGTAAAATATAATATGCTTATTGTGTGTGTGTGCTTGTGTTTTTTCTTGAATAAATAGAGGGACCATGGAGGAAATCAAGAGTTTGTGAATATGTGTATTAAGATAACTCAATTTTAGCTTCAACTGCTAATGATTTATGGAGCGACAAATACATCCATATCAACCCTGAAAAGCTAAAAGTTGCTATCGTCGGGCTATCTCGAAGCATGACATGATTTTTATCAGATAAGACTTGTTTGCTCCATTAAAATTAAACATCTTGCCTAAATTTATATGTCTTCTATCAATTCAAAAATACAGAATTAAAAATTAAAATAATCTCAAGTTCTAGAACTTCCTCATTGCATTTTTAATCTGAATGCATTTGGTTCATTTCTTTAACTATTTGTTCAGAGAAGATTTAGGGCTTAAAGAGTGGTGATTAAAGGAATTGAGGATTCAATTACAATCCACCACCACTAATTTCTTGTTCAGAGAGGATTTAGGGCTTAAAGAGTGGTGATTAAAGGAATTGAGGATTCAACTACAATCCACCACCACTAATTTCTTCTATCTTAGCGGTGGAGCGCTAAAAAGCCGAGTGAAATCCAACTCAATCGACACGTTTCACCTTGAGAGTTTCGACCAGAGAAGGATGGTTTTTGCCTTGGTTGCTATTCATTTTCGTAGATACCGGACCGTCGCCATCCACCTATATATATATAGAGATCTAATTTTTGCAGTGGCTAGATTGGCTATAGTTAGAGTTAGCATTGATCATAGCAATGTTGTTTCAATGATTTTTGGGACCTGAGACGAACTTCATAATCCCAAAATGTAGTATGTATGCAAAATCTATAAGTGTATATGAAAACAATATTTAACCTAAAAATGGTATATGACTATTGTCCAATGATTAACCTAAAAACGATAATAATAAAACATCTCAACCATCTCACAATTAAAATTTTCAACATAATCACTGCATGCGCCTATGTAGTTGATCCTACAATTAAATGCTAACAAAAGTCAATATAACTCGACAAGGGTGCAATACTACAATGTAATCATAAAGCCGACAAGGGCAATAATAAGCCAATAAGGATTCAATCAATTCCAATATGTTAATAAATAAGCAAGTACAAGCCATTGCTTACCTAAGAAGTAGGACTTGAGCAAAGATTATTAAATGATACAATGCGACACTTTGAGAATTCCACCGTCATAACTTATAATACTAAAATAAAAATTTAAATGTGAAGGTAAATATCTAACCACCCCATTTCGAACTCCTCAAAGTAGCTTCAAATTTACCTATTTTGATCCAATTTAATAGCCATTCGGCTCCATGGATCCATCCATGACCCATCCCAAAATCCCTTCTAATCCCATATTACCTAATCTTTGCAACCCTAAAACTAATTTAAAAAAAAAAAGCCATGACTTACCTTTAAACACCATTGTTAAATAGGAAACTCTCATTTAAAATTAATATTATAGGGTAATACCACAAATGTAATTTAAATTTAAAATTCTAATATTGGTTCAATATTCTGCCAAAAGGGATGGTAATGGAGCTATCGTCGGCAAAGCGTCGTGCCTTTGATGACATGGAAAATGCCGATTTTGGTATTGACTAAATAGATGAATAGATGGTGTGGTGTAGAGAACTGAGATGCCGAATAGGAGAAAAGATCAAACATGATTGATTGAAGAAAAAAGGAAAAAGAATGAGAGGACCCAACATTTGAGGCCCGGCCTATAGGGTACTTCTCCTTTCCCATTCTGTTGCAAGGTTGTACGTCCTGAAAGGATGTTTTCCCAACCCTTGGACTAGCATCTTCATTCCTTTTGCCGTATTTTGTATACATAAACTTCACATCGCCCAAACTTTTCGTCTTTTGACTGATAAATTGCGTCAGAACCATAATAAGAACAAAGAGACGATTGGTGCAACTTTCTTTCAGTTGCTGAAAGTTCCCTCTCGAAACTTCCATCTGATTTTGCATCAGAATCATTTACATACCATCCTCATAGCTATTTTGGATACTCTGAGAACCACTCGAAGATCGCGCTACCACCAGTTTGCAAGTTCCTTAATGGAGCAAGTTTACCAACTGTTTTCCATGGTGTTCTCAATGGCAAACCTTCTTGAATGATTTGAACTTCTCCACAATTCTAAGAGTTCGGTTGAAATTTACAAGCGTATGGGATCGTTTACAAATAATAAAATGAGTTTTGGGTTATTGTCTCGTGAGAAAGAATGTTTAATCCTAGTTCACTAATTATTATTAAATTCAATGTTCGTGACACAAAAGAGGTGAATTTGTTGTTATTTATACTAATTCTATACTAACTAATAAAAATGTTTTTGCCAAATATTGGAATGATTTTATAGAATTTCAAATCATTCTATTGCCATTTATTTTCTTGATTCGTAATCTAGTCAATTTTATGCATTCGTGACAATCGATAATGCCAATATATTTAATTCTCTTTTTCAATACAAATTAAATATATTCTAATCATGACCCGACCATATTCTTATTTCGAATTCGTAGGACCAAAATGCATTAAATTATAGATTATCTATATGATTTCATATATGATAAAGATTATTCATAATTCTATCTACCTATGTTAATTTTACTGCATTCTGGAATTATTGTGAGTTTTCCAATACTACAATAAACAACTAATTATCTAATTATGGCCAAACAATCAAATAATGTAATGGGAATGTAAAATCAATCAAGAATAATTAAACTACTAGTCATGAATTAAAACAAATATGTAATATGGTTCATTATTCATCCAATACAATATAACAACTAGCCTATCATTCTAATGATTAAATATTGGAAAAACATCACTCGAAAAGAAGAAATAACGACTTGAATCTTGAAATGGATGAAGAATCTTGAATAATCTGCCTTGATTTTGATAAATAGCTTTGTTCTTTGCCTCTAAATTAAGTAGAATATGTGATTTTTAGATACCCAAAATCTTGTTACCAAGTAGAGTTTTATGAAATTAGGAAACTAAATTTTCTACCCATAATTGACCTATGCGATCGCATATGTATGTGAGTTGCGACCGCAAGGAAGACAACAAAAAGGGACATGTTGGTCCTGGAGGGGTAGATACGAGAGCAAGGATATTGAACAATGCGGCTGCATGGTTCAGTCCAACTATCATTTTTTGCCTTTTAGTCCTTGAACTTTCCTTCAATACACTTTCAACATTTTTGCTTGTAATCTCGTTTTTTAGCTTCCAACTGAATCCTTAGCGTCTTTGATCTTCATTTTATAGCCCGTCTCAACTATTGATTTCTTGCATGTTAGTCCTCGAACTTTTGCTTTCGCTATTTTTTTTTTTTTCAATTTTCCATTCTTTCTTCAAATTCTTCTGTGAATCATCGGGATTTACCTATTAAATACAATATAACACAAATTAGGCTATATTTTGTCAAAACAACATTAAATTGCTATAACCTTAAGGCCCCGACTAAGTGTAGCAAAAACACTTATATCTAAGAATAAAGTAGTCAACCCTACAAGAACATCATTTATATATTGGTTAGGTATCTAACAGTTACTTACTGCTTCTTGAGTATGGGTCATGCGATTAATCGTCTATCTTCAAAGGTGTCATGATCAACCAACTTGGTAAGTGCTCGATTGACCACTACTCGATCTTGTGGTCAACTAACTATTCCCTGACTGTGACATTGTTCGAACTCATATGGGTTGATGCTCCATTTAGTTTTCATGTAATATCAGTTGTCTTGACCTTCAACATTCATGTTTGTGGAGGTCCAAATGGGTATAACTAGGTTGAGCATATAAAACATCATGGCATTTAGTGCTTGCTTGTTAGAATTTAAATCTGAATTTTAAGTTAAGTCAAAGCCAACAATTAATTTTAATCGTATATTTTATGAATTTCACAACTTTTAAATCACATATTTCATCAACTTCTATCAATATTTAAAATTTATTTAAAATTTGATTTTAATCCCCTGAAGCTTAAAATAAAGAATAATGATATCTAGTAGCAATAGCGGTGTTAGAGCACCGGTTTAGGTGGTTACACTTTATATGTTTAAGTAAGCCCTTGTTTGATTCTCATTTTTTTCAAAAATACATTTTTCGCTCTTTTCTTTTCAACCACACATTTTACAATAAAATAATATTACACACAGCCAAAATTGATCCTTATTTTTTTAAACCACACATTTTTTATTAATCAACTATTTCAAAATGCATTTTAAACAAAAAATTGGAATCAAATAGGCCATAAATGAGTTATATTTAAATGAATCTATCATTTAATATAATGTAATTATCATCTAAACTGATACTTAATATCAGTAATTATGAACAAAATAAAAGAGACTGGAGGGCTATAAAAAACATTTGAAGTGCCATGTTTTGAAATTGAATGGAACATGTGGAATTCTGATTTTGCCCTTGTGGTAACGACTCTATTGAAAGAAAACGTGAGCTGGGACAAAGTTGCACCTAAAATGAAAGCTTGATGAGATTAATGCCAATAATAAATTTATATGATTCAAATTTAAACTATGTTGAACAAGCTTTATGTATAACATATCAACTTATATTCATACAGTTTACTTTGATCAAATTAACTATAATGTATTGATAATCGCATTTTTTCTTCACAATAATATTTTAGGTAAGGAAGTGTGCATTGTCTTCAAAACTAAAAATAAGGGAGGTTAGTGTTATTTTATAAGCGTGGTTGTCTCAGGTATTTTCACAAAATTGAAGAGTATCTCTCATATTCTCTAATATTAAAAGTTAAATTATCAATTTCTTCATGAAGAACTTTTTTTTATCATTTGTCGATTTATATAAAAATAAATTATTTCTCGAACATAAACTTATGCAGTTATACTTGTTGGAGCATGGGTCTTTATATCACGAATAGCGGCTGCGGGTTCCAACGTCAACAAAAATAAAAAATGAAGTATTGAGTGCACGATGTATGCTATGGCATCTTATGTCAAGATTTGAAAGTTAAAAATATATTTGAACTTTGTTCAGAGATTGAAGACCTCGAATGCAAATTCTAATTCCATATGCTCAAAACGTTCGAAAATTGGGCGTAAACCAGCAGCAGCCATGGAACGCTCTCTTATCTCTCGCTTCTTCGTCCTCTCCAACACTTCTCCACTCTTCACTTCGTCATTGTACAATAACGAATCTTTTTGTGTGTACACACTTTCACACAATTTCTTTTTGATTCTATATTTTGATGCAATTCTTTTGCTTCATGGTTTTGTAGGACAAGTGGCGTTAATTTGAGCAAGTACTTGAAAAGTACCGGTCAATTTCGGCAGCGGAATCTACAAATCGGCCGGAATTTTCGATGCCTTTGCACTCTCTCAGTCTCAGAACCTGCCTCGCCCGACATTTCCGCAAGCTCTGTAAAGTAAGTTATGCTCCTATTTGTTTTGGAACTGCTATTAGAGTTTAAATTAGTTTTCGTTTGAGTTCTTTTAACGTCGTTTATTGCCAAAGTTCGAATATTTTGATTTATTGAAAACCAGATATTGGTTTTATTTAGTTTTTATTTTAATGAAATATTGGACTGTTCCAAGGGACGACTTTGGTGCATATTTTATGATGTTTGACATGGCTATATAATGCTGGTTCTTCACTAGTAATTAATGGATTCTTCTTTAAATAAAATTACCTAAGTCGGAGTTTTTAAGCTCATCCAAACGTGCTCTTGAGGAAGTACATTTGCATGGCACATCAATACCAATTTGACATGTGATGATCAATTCATTGTTTTCTTTGTTTTACAGGAAAAGGATAGTTTCTGGTGTTCAACCCACAGGATCAATTCATCTTGGAAATTATCTAGGGGCCATAAAGAATTGGATTGCATTACAGGTCAGGCTCACTAATATGCATAATAACCAACCAAATTGTGTATAAATTCCAAAAGAAAGAAGAGAGTGTATTGAGAGAGAGAACATGCATGCTATATGGCAAATTATTGTAACATCAGATCAAGAATGTGCGAATTGCTTGGTTATTGCATCAGCGAAGTTTGGGTAAAATGTGTGTTTAATTTCTCTTGCATGACTCTGGAATTCTCGTGTATGTTGATTATCGTGCAGTATTTTTATTTAGTTAATGTGCTTATGGAATGCATTTTTATCAAACATGCTTCTAATTTTCTCCTCGTAGAATATATACGAGACGCTCTTTTTCATTGTGGATCTCCATGCGGTATGTACAATTTTATGCAAAGTTTTCAATATTGCTTCTTTTATGTCATTTCTCAAATTTGAGACTTGTGTTTATTGCAATTTTATATGCTATATACTGCACTATGTTTGGTGAAATTTCCAGATAGCATTTAATCACTTAGTACACAGCAACACATTAGGTAGTCAGTGTTCCCATGTTAAACCGCTCTTGTCCTTATTCATAAACTGACTGTTTACCTTTATGATATAAACAATTCTCACAGTAAAAGGATAAAATTGTTAAAAACCAAGCAAACAAAGTAGATAGTGAAGAAATGAATACTCTGATCATTTCCACCCTCGAGTGAAATATGTTAGTAGTATATCTTCTACTCGAATGAAGGAATCAGTCTCGGTTTTAGTAATTATAGGATAATTTGAAGATAAATTCATGTTTATCATTGCCTAATTTGATTTTCTCTGTTGCAGATAACTTTGCCGTATGATACACAGCAATTATCTAAAGCCACAAGAGATACAGCAGCTCTTTATTTGGCATGTGGTGTGGACACTTCTAAGGTCTGTCCCAGCAGTACTTTGTGGTATAGCTTTTTATTCGAAAATTTTATTGGCTGTTTCACCATAAGATTCATATGCATGACTGTATCTCTAATTTCTTGGACAGGCTTCAGTCTTTGTGCAGTCTCACGTCCGTGCTCATGTAGAATTGATGTGGCTGCTGAGTTCTGCAACCCCAATTGGTTGGCTCAATAGGATGATTCAGTTTAAAGAAAAATCGCGGAAGGCGGTAAGGTTTTACCGTATGCTGCTCCATTTCCATATTTATCTTTGCGCAGTCTTCTTGATGTTTGGTATATAACTTTCAAAAAATGTTGCTATTCTACTCAAAAAATATTACTATCAGAAGCTCAAGAGGAAAAATAACTCAAAGAAGGTTCTTTGGTATTTGGATTTTCTCTGTTTCCTGTCCACTTGGGAGCTTGCATTACTTGTACTTGTTTGTTCTCAAATCATAATTTATTTTTCTTTATTTATGGTTGTTGCTGGGTCAACTTTTGGGAAATTGACAGAGGACTGTTGAAGCTATAACCTTGTATTAGTTTTTTATACAGAAATTACATCTTATATAGGAATTTTTATTTATTTTTATTCACTTCTTAATGCTAAATGAAAACACTTATCCTGAAACATACCTGCGCTGGACTTCCCGTGGTTGACACTTGACAGTGGATAAGTAAATCCTCAAGTCCTCCTAGTATCTATGATGTCTATTCTGGAAAAGGAAACCACATCCTGAAGTACCTTTCATTTACTTTAACAGTCCTAATAATAGCATCCCAAGCCTATTGTGGGTAATTTTATATACTTCTTTTGTGTACAGGGGGATGAAAATGCCGGGGTTGCACTTCTAACCTATCCTGTGTTGATGGCTTCTGATATTCTCTTGTATCAGGTGATTCTCAATTCTCGCAGTACTACTCCAATAGGAGATACTAAAAATGCATTTTATGTAAACAATCAAGTTGACTTCGAATAGAATTGTGTTAGAACAAATTGTGAATTAAAAGAGGCAACCATTCTTTTTAGAGGAAATCATTTGCTTATTTTATGGTTATTGCCCAGATCTTCTGGTGTTCTGGCTATCCATCTAAACTGTAATCGCCTGAATGCATGATTCTCATTAATTGCAGCATTCCTCTGCAGTCAGATTTTGTACCAGTTGGTGAGGATCAGAAGCAACATTTAGAGTTAACTCGAGAATTAGCTGAGCGCGTTAACTATCTGTTTGGAGGACGGAAGTGGAAAAAATTAGGAGGGTAAGAGAACTATTAATGCAAAAATTTTGTTGGGATGTAAAGATATACTCTCTTGAGTTGAAAGTTTACTTTCCGACTAGATTTGTTCTTCTATGGTATTTTTTCCTGGCACTAGGAACTAAATAGTTTGTTTATATTTCAGACGAGGTGGTGCAATTTTTAAGGTCAGATTTGTATATTGATACTTGGTAGATATGATCCACTTCTGCTTATAAAATGCTGATAAGCTGGAGTAACCTTTACCCTCTGGTTCCATTGACATAGGTTCCTGAACCTCTTATCCCACCTGCTGGAGCTCGTGTGATGTCCCTCACTGACGGTCTTTCCAAGGTTTTGAATTTTTGTTGGATCTTTATGACTTGTAACTAAAGCTTTTCAAACTTGGTTTCTATATTACATATTAATATGACTATTTCTCTTTGAGAAGGTAGCTTTACCTTTTCTCTTAAAGTGAAATCTTCTTCATTTTCCGATAATGGCATGTCGTATTGCAGTTAAGTGATGGAGGTTTCTCAATTAACTTTGTGTCTGTCATATTCAGGATGCTTCAATGTAACTGCAATATTAATCTTTGTTTGTAGATGTCGAAATCAGCACCTTCTGACCAATCACGAATCAACTTGCTTGATCCCAAAGATGTGAGTAAAATTAGATCATCATCTTGACCTGCTCATGTTTAGTTCGTTTTAATATGTTCAGAGACTGTAGCATTCAAACTTTTTATGTTCTGAATATAGTAAGTGGGAAATGAGTGGGAAGCTACAAAATAAAATTGACAGGACTGGAGCTAAGATTTTCTTGACAAGAGAGAAGAAAATCCCGTTGTTCGATTGGTTGGAGATTTTGTTCCATGTTAGGTTAATTGAGATGAATTGAGCATTATTGGGGTTTTGAAGACAAACAAGTACAGGATTAAATAAATGAATGCATTGGAAAGACTATTGCCCACACTATAGAAAGCCATGCCATATTTCCTCTTGTGATATGACTTACCATACATTGCTCACTTATACTGTCCCAATCATATGATCGCATTTTCCAAATGCAATGCAATATTGCTGCAGAGATGGAATTATATGACCAAAAGTCCTAGGAAGAATTGGTATCTAACACTTGATGTGTACCCTCTCTTGGCAGAAGTATCTTTTAACAGACTGTATGGCATCCATGTAGAGATTGGACTGTATCCATTTTTTCAGATTTCAGTTTTGTTTTTTTCCATCTTTTGGTAAATGGCCATGTTTCACATTCTTATTGAAGAGTCTGGAATTTATTTCTCACTTATTAATTGCTACAATATTATATCGTTTGCTTTTTCTGTGGTTTTGTGCTCTGAGGATCTTGTTCTCCCAAGAAAATTATTTATTTAAGAGAAACTAATTTTGCAAAAGCACCTGAAGTTATTCAAAAATGATGGAGTGCATGTCTATATTTTAGGAGAGTTTTGATATGCTTTCATGATTTTTGGCAACAATCTGTTGCCAAAAATCTTAGAATTCTAGAAGAGTTATATCTGACTTTTCTCTATAGATATAGAGATACCTGCTCATTTTACTGAGAAAAAGAGGTTTCTGTTTTTGAGTTCGAAATAATTAGATACTTGAAGCATTATTTCCTTTATTTAACCAGATATTTACTACAGATTGATTTCTTTGGGTATTGTAGGCTATTGCCAACAAAATAAAACGTTGCAAGACTGACTCATTTCCTGGGTTAGATTTCTCTGCTTTTGTTTGCCATATCATTTACACTGAAGTTTCTTTGGGTCAAATATCCCTTACTATTTTTGCTTGAGGCTTTTTGTTGATGAGTGGACTAAACCTCTAATATGCTCACTCTTTTCATGAAATTGTTGGTTATTTTACAGCTTGGAATTTGATAATCCTGAAAGGCCTGAATGTAACAATCTTCTTTCAGTTTATCAGGTCATTACAGGCAAGACAAAGCAGGTAATCAATCTACATAGTGTAAGGCTAATGTTACGGATCTCTGAAGTCATTTGCTTTATTGTTCACTTGGGGATCTTGAAGGAGTCTGATATATTTTTGTCTCGGCAACTGGTCATTTGGTTATAAAATGGAAGACTTTTTACAATTCCTTCCATTGACTGCTTTCGTCACACGCACTCTCTTACCTAATATTTTGAGGTTCAAGGCATTGGTTGCAAAATGGTTGTGAAGTGCCATGATGTAACTAATCGAATTTCCTAGCCCTGTAAAGTAGGACACATACACTGCTGTCAGTTGTGAAAGCTTTATTAATCAATTCATCTCATGAACCAGATTTTCCTGTTCAATATCATGTTGTTCAAAACCAAGGATAGTTCAAAGCAAGTGAATCCAAGACAGCTCTAATTTTTTCCCTCGATACTCTTGGCAAAACTCGGTTGAAATGAAGATGGTTTTCATTGTTGGTTTTGCAATGAGGATTATAAACAAAGTGAAGTGGCATTGTTAATTAACTTTTAATTTAATTTGCCTATTATTGCCGTTGGATATATGTTTTTATGCCATCACACTTGCTTCTTTACTCTGACAAGATGTTCATGGTTGACCTGTTGTCATATAATCCCCTGCAGCTATTCTGCATCCTGTAAGGAATCTTTCAAGAAATATTCAGAAAAAATTATTATTGCAGGAAATTGCAGAAGAATGCCAAGATATGAACTGGGGAACATTCAAAATCGTTCTTACTGATGCTTTAATTGATCATCTACACCCAATCCAGGTTTTAGCTTCTGAACAGATCTTTACTCAATATGCTTTCTTAAGTTAAATTAGTGTGTCGATTTACAAACTATTGGGTTCTCTATCTTGCAGGTCCGATACGGAGAAATTATGTCTGACCCTGCTTGCTTGGATGACATTTTGGCAGAAGGAGCTAGTAAAGCATCAGCCATAGCAGATGTTACTCTAAATAATGTCTACCAGGCAATGGGATTTTTGCGCAGACGAGTATAACTGATGCTGCTTGAAGAGTTTGGGCGAAAATGACAATAAAGCTAAGTAACTTCTGAGCAATAGTACTCTTGAAATTTTGTGTCAAGCTTGCACTTGATGAGGAAATAAAGTAATTTATGAGAAAGCCAAGCATAATGCATGCTGTTATTTTTTACCTCTCATGTGATTGTACAAATGGTTCTTGGGGTTGATCATCTTTAATTTTCCTTTCGTGTAGTTTTAATGTATAAATATTTGAACTTTTTTCTTATTATATTTAGCAGATTTGGCATTAAACATTGATATTTTAGACAGATTAGTTAGTTTGCGAGGACTCATGCTAATTTACTAGAATCTGATCTATCTTTTGAGTCGAAATTGTGGTTGATATGTCAACTTTACATGGTTTTGGCTTGATTTCAAGCTTCTTATATTAATGTAATTTTTATATTTGTTTGCCGTCACAAATTTGAAATAAATTTAGTGTGTTAGAAGAGTTACAAAGTCTATTTTATTCATAATATGGCGGAAAATATATTGTAATATATTAAAATTTCCTAAGCAAACATTTCGATTTTAGTAATTTTATACGTGACAAAACCGTCTAGGAAGTAAAACCTGACAATTCTTATAAAATTTAGTATTTAAACTTAAGAGTTTATTAAACTTAAACGGATAATATTCATATTTCGAGTCATGCAATTGGCATCGAATGGAAAATAATTAAAAATACATTAATTAGAAGCTCATAAAATTAAGTTCGTTTGACAAAAAAAATAAATATAAAAGAATTATATTGTCACACTTTCATGATTAGGCCATTTATACATCTCTTCACCCTTCGCCATACCTTCAAACTGACATGAACTGACTTGAAAATAGGGGTGGAGAATTTAGCTGGAACCTATCCAGTCCGATTCTGAAAAAATGAATTAGGAATTGAAATCAATAACTTAGAATAGATCGAGTTCGGATCGATTCTTGAATCAAAATCATGAGTACTCCAACTCTAGAATTGAATGTCATTTATTACAATATATTAACCTTGACCCAACCCAACAAATAGTAATTTTACAAGATTTAACAAGTTTGCAACTCTAGAATCGAATGTCATTTTTTACAATATATAAAGGGAACAATACATAAATAATGTATTTAGTATCACCATTTCAAAATTAAGGATAAAAGGTTTTAAATTTCAAAAATCAGGTTTTTATTAAAATTTATTTATAATTTAATTAATTAATTATATATTTTATTAAAGAACATATAAATGTCACAGATCTATACAGTTTGGTCACAATTTAAAAATTTTAAGCTCACAATTCAAAAATTTTATAGGTCAAAGTTCGTTCATCGGCCACAAATTTAAAATTTAAAAGTCACAATTTGTTCATCGGTATCAAATCACAAAATTTATAAATCACACAACTTATTCTATGGTCACAAAATATCAAATTATAGGTCACATATTATTTTTATTGGTCACAACTCGATAATANTAAATCACACAACTTATTCTATGGTCACAAAATATCAAATTATAGGTCACATATTATTTTTATTGGTCACAACTCGATAATAACTTAATAAAATATGAGTCACAGTCACAATTTTTAAATCACACATTATTAATTTGTCAAAAATTAACCAATTATTGGTCACAATCAATCAAATAATTGGTCACAGATACCCACGTCCATCTTATCCCACCCTCGACCATCGTCACGACACCGCACACACCCAACTGCTTGTACCACACCACTAACAATAACCACCACCGTCGCTGCCCCCGCCACAAAACCACCACCACCTCACGACAAGCAGTACCAACACCACCGTCGCCACAAACACCACCACCACCACACAATCGCCAGATCCACCACCATCAGAAAAACTGCCACCATGCAAAACACCACCACCACACAACCGTCAGATCCACCCCCCACAGCCTAACCCACACTCCATTATCCCCCAGCCCCACTCCACTCCACTCCACTCCACATCACCACCTTGATCCAATGACCCAACCCAACAAATAGCAAGTTTACAAGATTTAACAAGTTTGCAAGGTCCAAGTAGTTAGTACCCTAATAAATTAAATTCATTCATTTGAATAATTGAATCACATCACCTTCTTCATAGCAACTCCTTATCATATATTGCACACTACTTGTCCCCCACAAATTTCTCAAGGTACCGCACGCAAAGCTTCAATCACACTCGGATTTGGATACTATTATGCTAGACATTAGATGCTATTAGGTAACATATTTGAAGTGAAACTGTTGATGCATAAAATTGAGGC